>LYUA01001160.1:25645-41026 GCA_002093875.1 Calopteryx splendens | reverse complement strand
ATCAACCCGAAGGTTGGTTTGGTATGTGAGGGTAGAGCTCACCCAGTACTAAACCGAACAGAATGTGAATTCACACATAAGGGAAAGGGCGCCACTTCCTTTCCCTGTACCGCCTGTGATTACCCAGGATGCCTTGGAGCCCGAAAAATGGTACACAGCTTGGATGAAGCTGAGGGTTCCCAGAATAGGTCGTCACCGGACTATCCGGTCAGTAGCCCAGCCTTCTAACCACTGGATTCCCCTGCCCCTATTCATCTAATATGAAGTTGGAATTAATCTCTCTGTGCATGCATTAAATATGAAAAATTTATTTTATCCAGTTAATTAGGTAGTGCTTAGGAATGATTTGGCGCGTCAGGTAGTACCCATCCCAGGTTTAACAATAATCGCATGACGCTTACTGTTCTTTTTCAACATTTTTATTGATCACCCAAAGTAGAACATGCGTCAGTATATTTTAGGAGCTTAGAGTAAATAACTTCGCTTATTTGCATGTGTGTCTACTTTAATTTTATCAGGGTGAGACTGAATTCTCTCCATGAATATTTCAATTTAAAAAGTAAATATAATTTAACATTTCTCAGGTTGACTCAAAAATTAGATTCGTACGTGCGGCATTTGACAGATTATATTTAAATGTAAGAAACCCGTCTCTAACGATAGGGAGAAGTAAAATAAAATCCACATTTCTGGAAACAAAAAATCCCACCAGTACATCCATTGGCTGTTTCTCTGAGGATTGACTGGGATTGTCCTGGAGGGTTGATTTTTTAACAAGAAATCAGTTACAACGGAGATATAATGAATTCTTGTGGATGAAGTGTACCGAAAGGGATATATTATATTATTTATTTAAAAGGTAGAAATGATAACTTTGTTAACATATTTACATCCTCCCCATGTTGGTTGGTGGGCTCGCGTGTTCTGATGACCCCTAGAGCGATGCTGGCGGGAGCATGAAAATTACTCCTTGTAGGGTCACCCATGCCAAAAAGGTCGACGGGAGGAGACAGAGAAAAGTTAGTCCACGGAGCGTCTGTTCCTCAGTGAGGCGGCTGCAAAGAAGTCTGACTCCAGTGGGGCAGCCAATTAAGTGACCATGTCGCATTAAAAACATCATTGAGGAAGGCAACGGGAATCCACGTTAATTATGTTCCCCTAGCATAATGATGGAACTAAGTCCCGATTAACCACGGGCTACATCCACAGAGGCGGGTTTCCTGGCTGCATGGGAGGCAAGTCATCCGCGGTCGTTACCACATGAAATCCTTGCACAGCCGAATTGAGAACGGCAGAAAAGAAGACCAAGAATAGGAATGCAACTGTTAGAATAGGGTTATGGAATGCTAGGACGATGTCGGGGACAGAGAAGTTAGAAAATATCAAACAAGATATGGAGAGAGAAAACATTGACGTGCTAGGATTGTGCGAGGCGAGATTGAAGGAAAGTGGGAATCATTGGAGAGATAGAAACAGAGTGATATACAGTGGAGGGGAAGACAGCCAGCGTGGAGAAGCAGTGGTGTTAAACAGAAAAGTAGGGAAAAGAGAACGAGGCATCAAGCAGGTGAATGAAGGAATATTATTTATAAAGATTAATGCACAGCCAACAAATGTAACTCTTACTCATGTTTACATTCCGACAAGTAATCATAGGGATAAAGACGTGGACATCGTAGAAGATCAACTAGAGGAATTGATTGAGGTTATTCCTGGAGGAAAACACTTGATATTGATGGATGACTGGAACGCAGTGTTGGGCAAAAGGAGAAATGGGAGTAAGGAAGGAAAGTACGGCTTAGGAATAAGGAATAACCGAGGGGAGAGAGAAATAGAACTTCGGTGGAGGGATGGCTTAGACGAAACTAATAAATAATAAAAACAGCCGAACAGACGTAGGTGCACTTGGAAAATTCCGGGAGATTCGCGGAGATATAAATAAGATTAGGTACATTATCATAAAACATCCCTGGAGTGGATACAAATTCAGACTAGTGCTCATGAACTGTAATGTAAAATTTTAGAGGATAGGATTGGGAAGACAGAGAAGAAAATGGAATATTGAAGCATTAAGCTAAATCAAAAGGAAGAAGTACCAGAAAGCAGCTGAATGAACTCAGAGTGAAAACAAGGGTATGAGTAAACTAGAAGAGAGAAGAACGCAGCTCAAAAAAATAGATAACGAAAGCTGAAAACGAAACTATAAAAATGGTTAGTAGAAAAAGGATGAGATAACCATGGATTACGTAAGAGATGATTAGGAAGATACTCAAGAGAAGGTAAACTTAAACACCGAACAATAAACTAAGGTGATAAACAAATAGGTAAATCAAGAGAAACTTGGTGGAAAGAGCAGTGTGAGGGCATGGAGAGTTTACAGAGACAGGGTGAATGGGTGAGCTGCACAGGCAAGTGAAATCACCACCAGGAAGTAAGAGGGAAAATCTGTGCACACTACTACAGACACAGTAGGATAAGTATAAATCGAAGCAGAAGAGATTATGGCAGGATGGAAAGAATACATAAAAGTACTATATGGTAATTGCATTGCCAATGACTTTGAGTTTGGACCTTGAAAGAGAATATGTTTAGGAAGAGGATAGCTTTATAAATAGAGGAAAGCTTGAAAGGAAAATAAATTGGACAAAGCTGTGGGTAAATAATAATCCCTGTAGAATTACTATAGATGTTAGAAATATATATAAGGAAGAGTATTCATGTGGTCGTAGGCAGCATTGGTGAGGGTGGAATGCGGTCAGAAGACTTCGTCAAACCAGTGTTAAATCCTATTCCAAAAAAGGAAATGCAAATCACACGCACCAAAGGTAATACCCATGATCATTAACAAGCGGATGCAGAAGAAGGCATACGATAATTTAGGATAGGATTAGTAATCTAATCAATATTTATCAGCAGCTAGGAGTAAATTTGAGGGTTAGGTGACTTACACGAAACCTGTACATATCTCAGACTGGCACAGGTGACGGTAGCGGATGGAGAAACGGGGTGAGCCGTGAGGGTAGGCCGTGGGATAAGGCAGGGTTTTCCATTATCACCCGTGCATGTCATCGTATGCGTGGAGGGAATGGTAAGGGAGGAAGGAGGACTTGAGGTTGAAGTGAGAGTAGGTGGTGAATTGCTCAGGTCGTCGGCTTTTCGGAGAATCAATCTCTGCTTAACCAGTCAACTAAGAGGTTTTAGTCATTTCTAAGCTCACTACAGAGGCCTTGTGAATAGGTGCGGAATGAAAATCATTGAGAAGTAAACGAATGTAAAGAGGTTGTTGAGACATATGAAGTCTAAATAAAACATCTAAGTAGGAGAGCATAAACTTGAACAGAAAGCAAATTTTAGCTATTAGGGTAGTGTTAGAAACGAAGGTGGGCAATGTGGTAAGGATATCAAAACGAGAATCACCTAAGGTAAAGCTTTTACAAAGGGGAGAGAATTGATGAAAGGGCCATAGGTAAGGAAGTAAAAAAAAGACTATTGAAGACATTAATATGGAACGTGGTTTTTTATGGCTCGAAAACTTGGTCGTTGAGGCAAGATGAAAAGCGTAGGTAGGAGGCTTGTGAAATTTGTGTTTGGAGAAGGACGGAAAAATGGAAATGGATGGAAAGGAAACTAAAACATTTAGGGCATAGTAGGGAAAAGAGAAGGAGGTACTTAGGAGGAACCCAAAGAAGGAAGGAAAAGTGGATGCAGGGCGTAACGCGATGAATTGTAGTAGACTTCGATAGAGGGGAGAATGTTGGGTAAGCGAGTTAGTGGAGGAAAAGGATTAGGCATGTTGAACAGAATGAATAGTATCATAAAATACGCGGAAATGAATAATTGATTATTTTCGATTTGTTTCTTTGTGTCTTGTGTCCATCATAAACGTAATATTACCGGTATGATACAATTATAATTAAGTTAAAACCAACTCACCAAGATAATTACCACAAGAAAACTGATCTAGACCAATCGACTAAAAGAAACTGATTAATATGGAAAATAAAGAGGTTGAAAGATCACTTAGTGAGCGAGTGTTTTGTATCATAATTTTTATAAAAACTCAAAAGTTAAAGTATGAATTCCACACCTCAATTCAAGCCCTGAGGCAATAAATACCAATATTTCTCACGTTCCATAGAACAGAGTTGCACAAGTAACCTTGATACTTGGTTTACAGTTAGTCGAACATTCTACTTATTGGTCAATGAAGCCAATCTATATGTTTCGGGGTAATAAATATACACATAAATGCTCATTTTTCTCCATTTGGTTAGGCACCTAGTACCCTGTGATGCCATCCTCATTCTTAAGACGAAGCTCTCGAATGGAAGCAAGAAGTGTTGGGAGACGCCAGCCTTGGCCAGTAATGTGGTCTGTGGAAAATAACGTTGCGTGGAGAGCATTCGAGACGTGAAAGGTTAGAAAATAATTGATAGACGTAATATAACGCCCTAAGTTGTTTTACAGCTTTTGGCCTTTTTTCAAGTTTTAATAAGTATGCAAGCCGTATAAGCCTAAACCCTTTTAAAGAGTGTTATATCTTTACATTTTCTATAAAATAATCGACTCAGGCGTGAAACACAGTGTGCTGGCATATATTTCAAAGAGATTATTTATAAATGAGCGTCTTAAATTTGTCCAAGAGCTATAAAAATAGCCTCCAGCAGAACAATAATCCTCAGCTTAACTACATGTTCCGAGTTCAATGAACTACACACAATAAGTAATCCTGACACTATGAGTAAGTATAACAATATTTTAAATGGTGCTTTTTTATTCATGGGTAACTATGTCTTAATAAGAATACATGAGCACATCTCTGTAAACATAAAAGTATCAGGCAAAGGAATTTTGAGTAATCGTGCATAATAATATTTTATTTTGTAAAGTTAGATGATGGATAAAATTGATTAAATTCCTTAATTACTACTATGTTTAGCTCCGGTAATTTGATTTTAACGGAAGTTTTTATGTTTCTTACTCAGCATCACAATGAACCTTCTCCTCTGATTAGTGTCAGATTAGTTAACAACTATTATTTTAAATATTTCAAGACTTCCTTTTCAATGAGCATAACGTGTTTTTAAAAATCAACTTTTTTCCATTATATTTCGTAAAATGTGTGCACAATTGGGTTTGGGAATCCTTGCTTACGCATAATTCAACAGCAATTGAGACAATTATTAGGAAAATTACTCTAGAAAAATATTTACTTCCAAATATGCCGCCGGTTTATTTATTTTGCCACATAAAAATATATGCGTTTTACGTTTCACATTGTGTTAAAGAATATACCTAATGATACAGACAGAATGCGAAAACTTCATATATTAAGAGCAATTTTTAAAAATCTCATACGCTCTAAGTATACAGAGCGGTACATATCAAAAGGAAAACAAGTTTAGGGTCAAATCTATCTTCATCACCAGTCAGTATGAGTCCTTTGCTTTCAAAAGAAGTGACAAAGCAAGTTTTTGGATTACTCTGGAGGATAAATCGGTCAGCTTGAATCATTACTCGGCGGTTTTTCAGCGAAGGAACATCAACCTTTCCTTTTCAAATAAGACAAAAGTACTCATTGTTCGAGAGTGACTGAAAACGTGATAAAAGACGAGTAATATCACATCTAATAGCATATTTCTGCACATGGATAGCAAAGCACATTGGCATGTGATTATGCCCCAGAGCTAAATTTCACTCATCCTAGCACTGTAGCTTATCTCTAGTCTCTATCTGCCGTTATATTGGTTCCTTAAATTAATGCTAATAAAATTATTTTTGGTTAAGAATAAATTATAGGACGGCTCCAATAAAAATATACTAAACATAAAATTTAGGTTAATATTTTCAAACAACTCTTCAATCATGGCGATGATAGACGCTGATCCTATATTGAACCTCATTAATTCTTTAAACACAGAAATCATAGTAAGGATAATCACGATTACATATTACGTTCCTGACGTAAATTAATTATTTCACTCATAACATTTTAACGGGCGTATATATTTAGTAAATTCCGTGTGCATTCGAGTATATTTAAAAATTAAAAACAACTTGGAACTAATCAAAGTGTGTAACAAAAGCGAGAAAACAGCATTAATAATACAAGTGCTACCTACTACCTTGCACAGCAATTACAACATTTCAAATATAGGTAGACTTACTTATCTTTCATCTAGTTCCAGAAAGAGGTTCTCCCCAAAAGGTGGAGTATCAACTTAACCATTGCCAAAAGAATTGTTGTTGGTGAAAAAGTAAATATTCATTAGAGATATTACTCTTAGAGAGCTCACTTGAAATAAGTCAAGTAGCCAAATGCTTTATTGGAAAATTAGACATTGCAGCATACTTGTTCATGCGACAGAGAAATATATTGGGCTCATCTTGCTAATCGTCTTCCTCTTTGAAGAAAAAAAAACTAATTCACGGAGAATCGCACAATCAATCAAAGCCGAGTGGTCCGTAAAGAAGAAGAAAAATATTCATTTACCCATCATAAACAGCGACCGCATTCATCACTCTGCCTGGGATTCAACTCTCCCCAACTCCTATTTCGGTCCATGTGTGGGAAGCTGACAGGAAACTCTATCCTAAAGACGTTATTCATCACATGATTTCTTTGGATTTTATAACGTTGTCTTGATAAATGTTCATGAAAATCATTGAAAAAAAATACCTCTTGTAGCAGTGAGCAATGCTAATTTGTTTGGTGTAAGAAAAAACGTCCAATGCAACAAAAGGCTTTAAGCAGATGCCACTACTTTTCCTTCCGGAGAATAATAGGCATAAAATGAATTGAAAATATAAAAAATATTGAAGCACTGATCAATACTACTTCTTCACTGAAGAAAAGAACTCCGGAGAGAGTTATTTCTCTTTCGTTGAAGATAAGTTGAGCTAAAAGTATTTTCGTCTTTGTCACGGCCTGACATCGTAGCTTATCCAGCAGTGATGCATAGTGACAAAACCTCACGACCAAACTTTTGTTGTCAGAGAGTTCAATGAAGAGCATATAAAATGCGAAAATTAATATTTTCTCCTTCCAATTACTACCGAATCTGTGATAAAACATAAATGGACGAATGATTTAAATACGTTCCTAGTTTAATAGTTACAAGCGATCGAACTTAACATAATTCATGCTTTTAGTTCTGAAAATTTGTGCACCATAATTATATACATTGGCACCATTCAACAGGTGATCATGATGAGAACATTAAGGTGAATTCTTTCTAGAAACATTCAGTACGTTCTAGGTAACAAAATCGGATCACCAGACAATATAGTATAATTTTAATGCTGCATAAGGGAAGAGATAAGTGGTCGTGACGTGTTGAATTCAAAAGGGATTTAAAATAGACACCATTTCACTTTGGTGTGTCCTATTAGGATTAATCATATTATTTGCCAACTTGAGTTATCGATGATTAATTTCCTCAAAGTAACTATCACAGGTATAAGTAACTATGCCCTGCTAACGCAGGAAGTTTGACTCAATCTAGTAGGTACCTGTCTCTCAAGAGGTCATATTTATAGGACTCGTTTGGTATACGCATCAATTTGATTGATTGGATTTAATGAGGCGAATCATTTTAGTCCAATGGTTGGTTAAAACTAAGTGAGCACCTCACGCGTTAAAAGTGATGTTGAGATATATTACACTCAGATATGCTCGTAATTAGCTCGACCCCAAAAATATTATCCGGTGTGTAATGGTGTGCGTGTGTGGATATATTCTCTCTCCGAGCAAAAAGAAGGTCATCTTCCCACGCTCTAATCGTGTGCTAAATAAACGGCACTCCAGTAAAAATTTAGTGTGCCATCGGAAATCGCTGTAGACGGCAAGCGGTGGGACCCTTCCAAAATGTCAGCGTTATTAAACCAGCAACATAACAAGTTGAGAAAAAAACACTTTGAAGCCAACCTTCTTACCGTTCTAGAACCTCAGTTAATCCAGTTCAAGAATAAATTACATTTTAAATTTCATCAACACGCAACTGTGAAGTTGATTATGAAATACCGCCGTTGACATATTTTTTCACACCCACAGTGCGTTTCATTCCCGCAGCATTTCCAAGTGCACGAAGCGTATTTCCTCGGTGTCTCATCCTAAGGTCGGTTGATAACCACGATCAGTTCGAATTCATCCGATTCCGGAACGTTTGCTCGAACGATTCTTCACGGTGCTTGAAGAGCAATTGTGGCCCTTTTCACTTTGAACTGTCGCCCTGACATCCTCCCATGCGGAAAGGCGAGTCTAAAAATTCACACTAAAAGGAAACCTGCTCTTCCCACGCGAATATGCCTCCGGTGGAAGTAGTTCATGGGCGAAGACTGAAACAAAACAAATTACAAAGAGAAGGAGAGAGCAATGCACTGCAGTGGGAAAAAAACTAATGAAAGACAGTTCACGGAAAAGCCTCGAGAGTAGATTAATAAAGGTGGTCTGTAAACAGCTGATGTAGCACTTTAATTATGGCGAATGGGGATTGACTTTGATACTTGTGGCGTCAACTGCTACTTTGATATCTCACTCTGAAGTACCCTTCACTTTTGTAGCCAATGACTGGTACCTAACGGAGGCAGCCACATGTCAAGGAGGATGAAGACACAGCGATATACCTCTCTCCCTCCACCCTCTCCCCCCCATAACCCTTTCCCTCCCCATCTTCCTCCCTCTAGCTCCTACCCATTCTCCCCACTCCCACAACTCCTCCTTTTCCCTCCTCGAATCATTCGTTTCACAAGAAGGGAGAAAGGTTTCCCTCGGCACGGATGGCGCTCAATCTTATTCCTTCGGTGTGGCACACAAGCGCTTGAGAATTCTCGGTAGGTCGGCCTGGTAAGTAAGCAGGTACACCACGACGCATATTGAGAATAATGCGTCATATTTTTGAAAATACCGTATTTCAGCGTTGCTCAGAGTTCAAGGATGTACCGTGACGAGCGGTTTATCGTATACCACGGCTCTCTTTCTAAAAAAAATATTCGAAAGTCGGAAAAATCACTATAAGAAGGGAACCTGGAAGAATAATATGTGAAAAGCCTATAATACAATAAACTCTGAACACGTGGCCTCATCCTATCAATCTAACAAATATCTGACCACAAAACATTTGCAACTTTAGCCTTTAAAATACCCGATTTTATGATCTCAGAGAGAAGAAGTGAATAGGCATTAAAAATGAAAATCATTAACTACAAGCCAAATTATAATTGCGGAATATTTCAAACTTACATCGGTTTATTCGGGATAATGTCATTCCCTTGGGACTTGATATCAGACGAAAGCATGAGTATTCTGGCTCATATTCCTGATGGCATTAAAGGTGAATATAATCCCATAATTTTTACAAGATAAAATACAAAAATTTCATTTTTCCCACGAACGATAAGGTATCAGTTTGCCAAGGGAAGTGCTCGGTAAACAATATTGTATACTAATTAGCCGAGTAAGCCTAGGATTATCTTATTTACTTACATTTCTACAAGAAGATCTTTTCGCAAGCAAGGAGAAGTATATTATGCTTGGATAGTAATATATTAGTAGTATATTACACATAGAGATTTTAGCTCGTATAAAACTGTTGGTAGCATTAATTACTTCCATCGCTTGAATTATATTACATCTCCGTTTGTCTCTAACATTTGAGTAATTAATAATCTTGACTGTGCATGCCTGTTGTGATAACACTCCCTGCCATACCCCCTAGAGCTGGGTTTCAAGTCACCGCATGTGGATATAAACGTAACTGTAATCTACCAGTCGTTTCGTTTTAGCCTACTGGCCTGGCCGGAGGAACAGGTTTCAAATCCGAGTTAACCTTCACCCAAGTTATGTGATTTTTTTGAGAACCAAATCTTCTTGGGAAACCGGAGGAAAGGAACTGGCCTGAATTATGAATTTCACACGCAATAGAGCTTAGTACGAGGTGCGCTCTATCCTCAGTTTTCAAAATAACCAGCACGTCGATCACTGTGGCTAGGCTAGTCTATCGATCGGCATCAGGTTTTCTTTAGTTGAACGCCGAAAAGTTTTACACAATTGTGTGAGCTTCTCAAGCATATTAAAACACTTCTAAAAAACTACTTTTGCACAAAATAACACACCAAGACCGCACACTCTCTACGACCTTTCATGCCGTCTAAAATGCCCATCTTTCCCTCCCACAACCTCACATTCTCCCTGTCACGCAGTTTTCAACCACACAACGCTTCTCAATATTCCTCCACACACGTTTTCTCCCGTCTTCGAATTCATTTCAGTATCTCAACGGCTCAGCCCATGCTGGCCACGGTGTGCAAACCAAACTGGGTTCTGGCAACCAAGCGTCCCTGGTGCTAAATTGATTATTACAGATTTTTCTTCCCCTGAAGTCTCTCTCCCGATATAATGGAGTCGTTCACTCGTAGGTATATTCTCAATTTTACTCATGGCTTTGGTAGACATATTCAAAAAATGATTTTTAGTGGAAATATTTTACACCTAAGGCCATTAACTCGTAAATCGAAAATGCCAATCCCAAAAAGTTGCTGCCAACTCCAATGATATTTCCTACGCCATCGTAGAGTCGAGAATGCCTCGGCTAACGCCGTTGGCTCTACACAGCGATATGAGCTGCGAGCACCACGACGATTGGATGGAAGAGACATTTGACGTAATAACTATGGGCTACCCCTTCAGCGAAAGAGTTCAGATGTTCAGATGATTCAGAGTTCTTCGATGTTTAGCCTCCTAAGACTCGTAAACTAGGCGATAAATTGAATAACAGATGAATTCGCGTATTTTCGGTTTTTAAACTCCATCAGATAAGACAGTGCAAATGGAGTTGTGGACGGTGTTTCAGTTTCCCTAAATCCTGCGACAAGGCAAAACCATTCATCTTCGGGAAAATGAGTGACTCTCTCTCAGCAGGTAACACAATCCGATGGGCTCGTCTCGTCCAATGGCATAAACATTGGCCTTTCCAGAACCGGTTGGCCCTGTGCTCTAAGCGCTCGTCGTGTGCCCCTAGTGTCATGCGCTCCAATTCGAACCTATGCCGCCGCCGTCTTCATGTGGTCTTTTCTGAGTAAAGTTACAGGGGTGAATGACCGCGGAAGCAGCAGCGTCGGCACCTTAGATTGCAATTAGTATCAATTAGGCTGGGTAATTATGCATAAATTTCCCGTGGAAAATTATTTCACTATTTGTGCCATAACTATCACCATCGACATTTCTTCCAAGACCCCATTTCCGTTGCCCAGCTCCGGATCGGTGGAGAGAAAGGGAGTGCGCTCAGTGAGATCCACCACCTAACGCACACACACCTGAGTACATGACCTCCTGCCATTCTTCTCCCTCTAACAGGGGCCCCACGCCCAGTCGGTCGCCGCGCCTAACAACATGGCCATTTCGTCCCATTCGCACGCCATGACCCCCACGTGACGAGACGTGAGTCGCCTGTTTAGTGAAGCAATTATCCTGAGCTGGGGACATTCAATCTTTCTCTTAGGCTTGCCTCTTAAAATATCTCCACGTGCAGCCTCGTGGCCTCAGAACGAATTTTAATCCCATAATCACGGTGAAGGCACACTGTTCTCATCCCACGCCTTGATTTAAAACCATGGATTTCCATTCAAACTGAATGCATTGGAGGAATGAATAAACTAAAATATCACTACAGTTTGAATGAAATTCATTACTTTGGGTGAGACAGTCATGTAGCTTCACTGTTTATATCCCTTGGAAGGCGTGATGGAATGTAGGAAGGTAAGTATGTATTTAGAATGCTTAATTTTTATAATCATCCTTATATTATTTTACCATCATGGCCATTAGGAAATTGCCAGCTGCTTTATGTCACTACGGTGGGGACATTTCTGACTACACACTCTCAGTCAAATAATATTATAACATTTTTGTAGTCATAGGTATGATATAAATAAAAAGATCGCGAAGGATGTTCTTTGACAGCTGCGCGGATATCATTTTGTGCATATATCATACTCGCATTCCAAAAATGATTTCGTAAAAGAAATGCATAAGAATCTATTTAATTGTTTTGGGATATAACCTACTGAAATTAACACTGGAAAGAGTTTCAAGTCAATTTAAGATCTACGGTTAATTCAAATCTTAATTAATGTTTTCAGGCGTCACCTGGTGGAATTTCGTCATCGTGCAAGAGGAAAGAAGCACTTGGAAAAAATCCACAGGATATTTTTTCTTTTAATTCGTGGACCCAGGTTTCGACAACATACGTACAGTGCATGTTTAAAGTTTGATTTTTTTCGAAATTTTGAAAATTACACTCAAAAGTTGTTGAAATCTAGGTCGGCAAAGTGTTAAACAGATCATAGGATTTTACAGTGTTTTTTTCGCTCTGCAAGATCTACGATCAGTTGGTTACCAATGCCTTCCCCAAAAACAACTCCACACTCATCAACAAGTAGCGGTAATTTTAAACTAATCTCCTCCGGATGGTTATTACAAAACTACAACAAAAGTTTTGCTTGTAGCACATTCCTTTTCTATTTGACGACACGACTTTCCTTCCTTATGAGTGACAAGCAATGATGAGCCAATGTTTGCATCATATTTAAACCCAAGCTGTCAGACTCATTTCCTTATTAAGGCCGGGAAACACTCCGATGTTACCATTTCTTGCCCGTTCGGATGCCTTGTTCGGCGCCGCTCGCTCCCGCCACAAACTGGCACTAATGCGGAGGGATGTGCTCGCATATCACATCAGCCAGCGCGAGCAATCCCTCCCACGGCGCCCTACCAAATGCTTGTGCTTGGTTACACCACCGGGGGCCCATCAACGCCGCGGCAGCCATGTAGGTAGGCACGCCACGTGGGTTAAGACCCTCATCATCATCGGTGGATCGTCTCGTTAAAACCTGTCAAAGGGAATGTCGGACAAACAGCGGGAAAAGCCGTCTTTTCACTTTTCAATTTCCATCCCCGGAGCGAGAGTTTTCGAACACCCAGCTCCTTTTTTTATCGTTCGTGTGTCGATATCGGTCACTCAACGACTCCCGCCCACCCGTAATTATATATCCATCCAATCGAGGGATGGAATTTTGAGCGTTCGGGAAATAAGATATGTTCAGGGTATAATTGAGGTGGGCGGAAAGATTGATGGCCCGCGTATTCGCTTGCCTTGAGGTTCTCAGCGGAGGTGCAAGCTCGCCGTATTATTTCGGAGGTCGTATGTTGTCTCCGCTGGCCCGTCAAAAGCTCAAAAACTTTCTACGGCAAAAATCATATCTCACCATCAATTTAACACTTGTTACCGCTTAACTATGGGCATTAAGATATAAGAACCAATCCTGAAGGTCAATGTAAAAGTTACAAAGAATTCCACATGTTCTCCTTTAAGATTTATCCGGAAAAATAGGATTTAAGTATAAGACCCCTCTCATTATTTTAATGTTCCTAAGTACATTATTGAATCGCCTGGATGGTGAGCCACCTATTAGCTGTACAAGGTACCCAATATGGATCTCATATTCTTCTTTTCTTTACTTGTCACATTTTATTGTGTGCTTGTTCAAGCGCAAAATACAGTTAAACTTCCATGAAATTCCGCACAAGAGTGTTTACCAAAAGAATCTAACGCATAGAAGACTGGGTTGGACTCATAAGAGCCAAAACTTTTTATTTGACATAATGCTATGGAGCTCACCAAAATAACTATGATTATTTCAATCATAAACGCTAAAACATGAAAATAATACTATCCATGGAAAACCTTTTTATCGTCACCTAACGTCGATGCTGACTGACACAAAGTGTTCTGTTGAAAGTGATGTTGATTCCCTTGAGACAGTTTCCAAGGGCAAATTAATCACCAAATTTGATTCATAACACGAATTTTATCGTATTATATAGTAGTTCCGTTCCCAATTGTAGAACATAAAGCGGCTTATTACTTTTTTAATGGTAATTTTGTCAAATTGAAAATCACTTTAAAAAATTAATTACAGTTCCGAAAGGAAAGAAACAATTTTCCAATTCCGAAGCTAAACTAGAGGAGCACGGGTACCAGGGTATAACGTTGAGGTGTGTGTGGATTTCAAATAATTCAGTCGTATTTCCCATGAATATAAAATAATTTATCTTTCATTTGACTATTTACTCCGCAATGATCTCGAAGGACATGAGAAAAATTCTATTTTAATTATACGAATACTTGAAATAAAAAGAGCGGAAATTCCGGGTCAGGCTCATAAAATTGCTATAGTGAAATATCTATTTCCAATGTTCAGAAGAAAGCACAGGTATTTTTTATTGAACTGCTTCGATAAACCTACTCACTATCACTGGCACATGATTAACACTCTTCATCAAACATATTAATCACTTTAACAACAGTGAGAGGTGTTTAAATTCATTCTCAAATGAATGCTTTCTTCATAGAGACAAAACCTTAACGTTTACATGGCAAGATTGATTTTCCAACGAATGAATACAAATAAATAAAAGGATTTTTAAAGCAATTTCGGCGCATCAAAGGAGTCGAACAACTTCTGCGTTCCAAGCTGAGGAAAAGCCATTTGGGAAAGAAACAAATCATTGATTCTCCCGGCATCGGCCATCAAAGAATCAGGTACCGACAAAAAAATTACCCCGGCGTTTTCAGCCAAAATTAATAGTCCTCAAACCAATACATCCCTCATCAGGATCCAAGAGCCAGCCTTCAAGTAAAAAGATACGTCCTAGGAAGCAGTCAAGAGCCTCGACTATCTCTATCTAGAAGACAACCCTTCCTTCGTAGCTTGACGGATGAAGACCCCAGCCTGGGGAAGCGGGAACCGCCTGTCTTACCACTCAGATTAATGACAAAAGGCCCATTCGGCCAATTAACGGACTTCATTTGTCTAATGTGCCGAAACAGAGAGTCCAATGGAAATGCGGACCCCTTGTATGCTCCTCTCTCCCTCTCCTCTTTCCCACTGCCAACTCCGGTTCCTCCTCCTTCCCCGCCCACCACTCCCTTGACCCCGTCTCCCATGCCCGCCGTCGCCCCCCTCCGTCCCTCCATGCCAGCATTCGCACCAGGGAGCCTCCACTCCCTCCGCCCATCCCCCTTCCCGCACCCCCATCCATCTCCCCGGCCACCCCAACCCCTCCCTCCCACTCTCCCCACTCCCACTGCCCTTCCCTCGGCTCCGCTGCCACGCCACCAGTCGCACCATTCGTTATACGACCCCTGAGCGCCCCGTCGCCTGCAGCCCTTTTATAAATCCATAATCACGGGCTGTCAGGAGCTTTCAAAAGAGACCGGCGGGCCCTGTCACTCTTCGATTAAATTTTCTTTTCACCGAGAATAATGGATCGCTGCGGGCGAGGGTTTGAGGTGTGTTTCTCTCTCTCTCTCTCTCCCTCCC
>LYUA01001159.1:367353-381999 GCA_002093875.1 Calopteryx splendens | reverse complement strand
CTCTTAACATGCACAGGAAAAATAATGTCTATTATTTTCTTCAGCCTTAACGTGTTAAGATAACATAATAATCAAGTCGTCATTTATTTTCCTCCATATGAATTATATCTCGGATAATTTATTTCATTTGTTGCTCTTGCTTAATCCTGAAATTGGATCTAATTCCTATGTTACCAACAAATGAAGCATAATATCATCAGAAAACGTATTTTTGCCCGCTCTTCTATTTTCATTTCAACCCTATTTATTCGTGTTTTTGACCACAAACCTTCACCTCAAACACGGCTTCATTAAGTCCAAAAGTTCAGTTTATAAATAAATAATGTTGATGGAGTTTTAGTAAACACATTGCGCTGGTACTCTTCGATTAACAGTTCTAAAAGTATTTTCTTATACCTTCCATTAAAACTCGCTGTCGCAAGGAACGGCACGAATATCTTTCCAGTGTTTCGTAATTATAATTGGATATCCAAGGAGCCGACATATTCTTCTGGTATTGAACATTTTCATTTTCTTCACTGTTAAATTTAAGGAGTGTTCAAATCGTAAACTAACCGCTACTGGGGGATTTCTGTTAAGTCACAGTATAAATATTTTAGCAGCATTTAAAATATACTGCTTCAGCATGAGAACCTTAAAATGAAAACATTGATCATGGAATTAAATAATGATCCAAGTTAATGAGATTTTTTTAACTTCTGTAATCAGAAAGTAAGCTTGATACAATTTTTTTGCAAAAACAAGGATTTTGGCTCCTTCATTCACAAAGGGAAGCAAATTAGATAAAGGATTGTGGAAAGCTGCGGGATTCTCGAGATTACTTTGGACACCGAGGGATTATTAAGACGTCACCACATTGCATTGGTGAAAGAGACCACACAGATTAAATGAGAGAACAAGGCTCCCCCTCTGATCATTTATTCGCTCGTTCATCTCTTCCACTAGTTGGGATCACAAAATAACTCAGAAAAGCATCTCGGAAAATATAAATATAGTATTTTTTCATCATTCCTTTTGCGAGCACTATAATTCAGCATAATAGTCTAAAGGGAGGAATCCTGAGGCAGAACGAAATGGCCGCTTATGGATTATTCCGCACGATGGGCCTGACGTTGTTTGGAAAATTTCGTGCGGACTATAAACAAAACTAAGCTTGTAAACAAATCAAGATGATAATTGAGTTCGGAGTGACAAATTTTTGACGGCATAATATAACATTGTCTGTTATCAATGGAATTCATGGTCGACTGGAGCGGAGGTCTCACTTCCTTTTTTTTTGCTCCCTCGTAACACATTCCGTATCTCCGACACTTCGCGACTGCGTCTAATGGATGGGGAGGGGGGGGATAAGTAGATTCAACTCATCTGTTGCTAAACCTTACTTTTTAGTCGTTCGCGCCTCTGACTGTTGTCTTTTTCCATGGCCAGAGGAAGCGAAGGAGGAAAACTCCCTCTTCATCTGTGCCGGTGGTGATGCATTGTGGGGAAATAAAGTCACGGACATCTCTCGGCTGCACTTGTCGCAACCTTCCCCATAATGGCCCACTTTGCCATCACGGTCGGTGTTAACATTCATGGCGTATTTGGTGTCACTCGGAAAGAAAAGGAGATATAAGGCATTCATGTTATCGCGGCATCATTGGGATGATGCCATCTGAATAGGAACTGCCATGGATGATGGCTTTATGCTCCTATGTCCACAGAACTGGCTCCACCATAATTTTTCAATTCCGAATCCGTCTGAGACGTGATTGTATCCATGACGTCGTGTAACATGAAGAACAACGCTTTTATAGCTTCACGTCCGATCTCTCTTGTTATTTTAGTCAATCTTCTCTAATGCTTACACTGAGTCCCCTGTTTTGGAGGGTCTCAGTGTGTTCTCTCTTGTATAATTTGTAATTAATGAGAGGACAAATGGAGGGCGGTATTTATATACTATAATGTCATTATTATAAGCTTAATTGAGTTACGCGTGACATTGCGTTATAAGCGATAGATTTCCATGATTAAAAAAATTACAGAGTTTTTGTTTAGATTAATTTTTGCTAGCCTATCATGATGCATGCTCGAAATAAGGTTTGTGTTGGTATGTCCCTAAAATGTTCGGTTGGTGGCTGATCGATTAAGTTCTTGAAATTTTGATTTCATTCAAATCAAAGGATATAAGATACTTCTCCTCAAGATAGTGTACCCTCTTGCTTTAATGAAGGAGTTTAATTGCCATTTTATGCCTACTCCACTAGAAAAAGTCAACGATTGTTTGTCGATCGTTTTCATTTCTTAATTGTGTGCATTCCGTCTTTGAAATACCAAAAAGTACTCAATGACGAAATAGTAAAGTGATTGGCAATAAATTCTCATTAAATAGATAAATTGATGAATAATAGTACAAAGACGTATTTTCAATAAATTCTTAATAAACAAAATTAAATAATTTTGGGAGAGCAAAAGATTGCTGAAAACTGGTTTAAGTTGAAACTTTAATTCCTCACGATCTTTTTAGGTAATTTTCAATACTTCTAAAAGCTTGGGTGTAAACCGGCTCGCTAGCCAACCCAAGAATCTAAAGCTTAAAACCCCTCATGGAGAACAGAACCGGTGTTTTCTTATATTAATTTTTCAGAGTAACTCTCATTAAAATTAATACTCTCTTCCTTTGGGGATGTTAAGAACACGGCTAATTTGTAAAAGTACAACAAACTTATCTTTCTGTTTTAAAGGACTAAAAGGACTGTTATGTCATTAGGCGACAAGAATGCATCGGAGGGCCATGCATACGACACTTGATGTGTGATGTTTCAAGTACCTGGGAAGTGCCACCACGTGGTGTTTTCCGCGGGAAGGTAAAACCAGGATTTCTCGGGTAAACTCTGCATTTGGAAAGAGCAGAGAACTTTTGACTGCCGCTAAGTATGCGCATTCAAATTACCAAATATATTTGCTCTTTCATATAGAATATTGCTATGCATGTATCTGAAACATGGACCATGAGGAAGAAAGAAGAAAAGCATTTAGAAAGTTTTGTGAATTGGCAATGGCGATGGTTGTAGAGGTTTAAATGGATTGACAGGTTTACAATGGACAGGATGAAAAGGTACTGAAAAGTATTGGAGAGGAATGAGACGCATTGAAAAGAATAAGAAAGACAAGCTGGATGGGACAAGTACTAAGGAAAGATTGCCTGCAAAATACCGTCATAGAAGGAGGGATGAATGGGAAGTGAGGAAGAGGGTGAAGAATGTTTGGCTTGCCGAAGGATGTAAGGAAAGGAGGAACGTACGCACTTTTGAAGAGGAAAGCAAATGGTATAACTAAATGCCAATGAGGCAGCAATTCCGCGGAGACCTGTCCTAGGGTAGATTCACCAATAGGAAGGCGTCAACTTGAGGTGTTCTGCTCCTAACGCCCCTAGTGGAGACCGGGAAAACTTTGAAAAAAACCCGTTATCATGGGTAATCGAGGTCAAACCTCTGGCGTGAGGAACCAACGCAACAATCCGACCTCTTCACTGAATGCAGTTCACCAAAGAAGCATTGAAGTTTCAACCCAATTAGCTGTGGGGAGGATTTGCGGTGGTACCGCATGAGCACCGGAAACGGAGAAGCCTAATTTTATTCCCGAGGGAAATCACTTGTGCGTGAGGGTCGGATGATAAAGGGCTTTGTGGAGGTGGAGGAAATGGGATACTATGCGGTGCTGTGGACTGGGGTGCGTGCAGAGTTATGGCATGGGCCACTCGCCAACACTCGTCCTCGGAGCTGATCTGATTAAACACCTAATTAACCGAAATATATCGTGTCAGATGTCTTAAAGGCTAAATTATTCCTTGCCGTTTCTTCCTTTAATTCTCTCTTTTCTCTCATCCCTGTTAGAATAACCCGTTTCCAAACGGGATTTCCCGCTGCAGTGTGTCATTTTTTTATTTACGCAGGTTTCACACAAGAGAAGCTCCCGGAAACATAGTTCATGACCTTTGCGGGTAAGAATTAAATCAGGGGTGGAGAAAGTGTGCACTTCTAATTATGTATAACTAGTACCTAGCCCTGGAGGCTTGTATATAGAATATTAATGGCATGCTACGGTTTACCATAGCGCAATTTATTAAGCAAATGAAGAAAATTTTGCTTTGCGTCACCCTGAATGACTTTTTACTCATCGTATGAGTACTCTCGTATTAGGAGGTTTGCAGAAAAAAGTTGTCACGTATTCAATAACCCGTGGTGCACCAATCCTTTGTAATTCCACAATCATAGGGGGCGAGGTGGCCTAGGGGCAGCAAGCTCGGCTGTGGAGCTAATGGTCGCGGGTTCCATTCCCTGCAAAGGTGAAAAATTATCAGCTACGGAAATATTTTCTGGAACGAGGTAACTTCATATGATGCCTGAATAATCAAATATGGAACGAGGCAACCTAACAATTAGCTGGAAATAAAACAAATTAACAAGATAGCCGGAATGGCTAGGGGCATAATACCCCCCCCCCCCNAATTAACAAGATAGCCGGAATGGCTAGGGGCATAATCCCCCCCCCCCCCCTGCAACACGCCCTAGCGGCGGCTTGCGAGTTATCGTGTAGTTTTTATTAGAATCATTTAACCGACAGTAATTCCTTATCATCAGTTTATTGGTATTGTAATTAATCAGTCATCACAGCCATTAATGTACGTTGAATCTCGGGTTTGTGAACACAGTATCATAATTCATTTACTTATTTCGATGGATTTTCGCTGCTCGAAATCAAAATCAATGCTGAATAAGGAAATAATTGGGTATCGAGCATTGATTGCACTTGGTCATTAGGACTGCTTTACCATTTCTGGGGCGAATCTCCAAATAATCAACCATACGGTACGAGTAAGATATCCGCCGTGTGAATCAATATCTACCTTACCCAGTTCACCAGCAATTTAAGCCTAATAACGAGTGACTGAACGAAATTATCAGAATTATCGGGTGAATAAATTGTTTTGTGGATTATAAACCAGAGTGGGATAAAGCGGGCCAAGAGTGAATATATAATGTTTTCCGAGATTTTCATTTTAGTTTTAATGTAACACACGCACAATTCTTATCATTGTTCTGTTTATAATGCCTGTAGAATTAAATTTATGCCGGATATTCGAAGCTGAGAATCGAAGACTAGTGATTAAAATTTAATCACCAATAACAGCCGTAATCTATGCATAGGTTTTAATGGCCTTCCGCAAAGTTAGTTTCTGGTCAAATATTGATAATGATTTAAAGAAAATTGTTTAGAAACTGATTGTAATGAAAGAATAAATGCTCAATTTTCTCAATTCTATACCACAAGTCGATCAATACTTTTTTACGGACATACATTCATGTAAAACTTTGACAATAGTTCTCTTACCAGCGATAAATATTTTCTCTGGTCCCCTTTATTGGCAACGTAATGTTTATCCATGTGTTTCGATTTCTATGGTAACATAGTAACCTACACTTGAGTGAACGGCGGAATTTACACCATGTTAAAGTTTCAAGCGATAGATTTTGTAATTAAAACCTGCCAAAAAATCTCGCATAATAAAAAACTAACTACTTAAAATATTCGGGGCTTCATTTTATGGTTTTGTTACTGGAACTTTGTTTCGGCAAGTTGGTTTGTAATTTTGAACTTCTGGTAACCTTCGTCTTTAAATTTAATACTTTTTTAAGGGTCATATTCATGCCTAAATGGTTGATTTGTTTTGGTACCGGTTATGAACTGCGACATCCATAGAGAGACGAGTATCATTGGTGATGGGTAAAATATTTAATATATGCTCGCCATAAATGATGTGTTATCAACTACAATTGGCTTCGTATCCTGCGTATATAACCTTAGGTGTTTTCATTGAAGATACAAGTCTTCCGGGATTTCTTCCACGTGGGTCCATTTTTCAATTCTTCCCGGAATCCCGCAAGACTTGCATCTTCAATCGCTACACTCCGCGGAAGCCGTCGCAGCGGACATAAGTGTTGTCATTTAAGCAGCTTCTGAGGTAAACCATATTTCTTACCTTCCATTGCCCGTGACCGTTCATATTTCTCGTTATCTACTCATCCCTCCTAAATTAACCCCTGGAAATAAGGAAGACTAATGTAGACACTTAATAATCCAATTCGGTACGTACATTGACGAATTGCATTTTTTACCTTTTCTGGGCCAATTATTTCCTAATTCCATGTTATGCCCTTGGTTAATTTTCATTCCATTCCCATTGATCTTTGTTACATTTTGCGGAACTGTAACAATGATTGTTTTTTCTTTCATGCCGCACTTGAAGATGAAAAGTGCGGTTTAAATTCAGTCAATTTTAACTGTTAATGTTCACTTCAATCCGATCCCCAACAGCTGACTATCACCCAGTCACCCATTAATCATCAAATGGATCCACGATATATTTTCTCAAAGTCGTAAGTCAGACCTAGAAATCTTTGAAACTGAGCCGTTTTCGTAGAAATTAAACGTTAAGTAAAAGTATCTACCGTAAAAAAAATGTTATCTGATCAGTACCTCCATCAAACTTTTATAGTTATGCGCGGGAGAGCATACGTAAAGGAGGAGAGAAATTTTTTTAAGAAATACATGAATCAGTGCATGCCGACATTTTTACAGACGCAGGTTTACAGACCTCAGTTCCAGACGGGAAATTCAATACCAAAGGCAGTTGGTAACCTTTACATTGAAGTTAGTTGGGGGCCATTATTTATCCACTTTGATTAGTTTAGGCCATTTCAGGTCCAAGTCCATTTCAAGTCCATTAATTCTATGATTGTCCTCCAATACCCGTGAAACAACTTACTGTTCTGTGTCACCCATTATGAAAGTGGAAGCAACAGCCACATAAAGCGAGATACGACACCGATGATCACCGAAAAAATACCTGTAACCTGGGTATGGGTAAGGTAAAACAGTGAATGCTAATGTTGGAGGTTGTTCACCAAACTGTCAAAGTGATTTCTATATGCATGTTTGAGGAAGTATTTATTTTTTAATAGACGGTTTTCGTAAAGTATATACAAGGAAAATAAAAAAATAAATCGTTGGTTATCGTTTTAATACAGCCGAAATTATGGATGGGTTAAATAGAATTTACCACTCCCCCTTCCTGGCTTCGTGATTCTCTTGAAACTACCTTTCATCCCCTACTTGTAATTTGAGGCTATACTGTGCGCGATAAGCAAAGGCATCACATTTTCTCTGAGGTTTTAATAGTCCTTTATTTACGGGATTAATTCGACACCTATCTTGCTTTCCACATTTTTTATTGTGTATACGATATTATTTTATATTTGTGGATATTCGAAGTATAACGAGTTTCAACACCCGGATATCATCCTCGGGCGAACAACCATCTGTGTACACTTTTTTGTACCAGTAGATGACGCCCAGGACTTGAAACGCGTTATATCTCAAATAAATGACAGAAGGGATAACAGAATGAACTTAATTCTTAACTTATGCCGTTTCTTACCTAACGCGGTTGAATTCTCTGTTCACTTAAATATAATTTGCCCACTTCTCTCTTCAAACCAATGATTACCTCCATCTAAAAGGCTGCATAGTTATATGTACGCACGCATATTCTTTGATTACTTTATGGCAGTGTCACTTTAAACCCTTCCCTTCTTTAAGCTATTCACTGTTTTGATTTACTCTCTGTATCTTGAATTCAAACGAGATTGTAAAACAGTCTTCGCACTCACACTGCGTCATCATCTTTTCAAAATGGGATACAAAAAATGTTAATTTTCGCCACCTTGAGTGTAATCATGATGCCAACAGAAAAGGATGTATATGTCTCAATCAAAGTGTCATGGGAACCTTTTAATTACTGATAAATTACAAAGGTACATGTATTTTTGCATTTCCCTGCAAAGGAGAAATTTCCCAAACAAATTTTCCTCAAGTAATCACTGCTATTCTTCTGCCGTAATTCCAGTTGTTTTCCTGTTACAACCCAATTATAAAACAGGGTAAGGATCCACAGACGTATTAAGTTGGTGGCTTTTGAGAGCTTGGTGTTTTATGGGTAGACTTAATTAAACTACCCATTATTAAAATTACTAAATAAAAAAGTGCGAGTACTAATTGTCCTAATTAGCTGTCTACAATTTAATATTTCTATTCGCCATAAACTGTCATAATTTCATAATTTTATGTAGCCTCTTCTGCTCCATTAGCCTGCATCTGCATCCAATCTCCTGTTTTGAATGGAATGCACGATTACAGGCACACACATATTTCCATGTTCCTTGCGAATGTGTATGAATAGCGGAAGGAGAGTTAAATGTGAATGGTTATCTGCTTTAAAATTGCTGCTCACCTCCCAGAAATGCCCTTTAATGAATTAGAAGATCATTTAGCCATAGTATCAAGTAGGTACTTTAGTCCGTTGTCAGTGTTTCACTAAATATGGCAGAAATACTACCTGTTGATGTTAGGCGAAGATCAAGATTGTGCAAACGCATGGGTGTATTTGTAAAATTACTATGTAATAATCCAACGTAACCTATAATGGAGTACGTAAGTTATTCAGTCTATGGGAAAGATGTTAACGTTCTAATTAGGTTTTACCTAGCCTTTGGATCTAATTTTTGACCCGTTTAGGCGGGTCGATCTACGCAGTCCGCGAAAATGTTTTTGTTTAAGCGTTTTTCGAACAATTTCCAATCTATTGAATTTAGTTTTTTTTATAATTTCAACTCGTAAAATATCCTTTATCAACTAAATGCTTACCGGTTATAGTAAAATTTACCTATGAAAAAGGGGAGCGTACAAAATACAAAGATTAATTAACTCGCATTCGGTTTGTTCGGAAAAAAATATATATATAGTGCGGGCACGATTAAGTAACTCATGATCAGAGCGTTTGAAGCTTTTATTATGTATCTATATATATTTGGCCCGCAACACGGCGATGGTCTCTCTAGGCGATCGATATTTTAAAGGTTCATAACGGGAGGCGGGGCGCCAAGGTAGCGTAGTGATTAGGCCTTTCGGCATCTCATCTGAATGCCCCGGGTTCAATTCGGATGCGATTGATCTGCACATCCCTGGCTAAACCAAGGCATTTGAGTGATTTTTTCGGATGTCAAGATCTTCCGGGAACACTCGGAGGCTTAGTTCTTAGCAAGATACCGACCCTCCTGCCCCTGGACGAATGAATTCAACGCACGTCGCATGGCTTAATACAAAGCGAGGTCCACCGTAACCTATCAAGCCAATCTTCGGGTCAAAGGTTGTGGTTTTTGATTTTTTTCAGTGAACGATGTCATTCCGCAGCCCAAGTTTTGACGAGTGCTGACACTCGACTCCCCGTGTGCTCTTTTTCCACTGCCTTCATCTCTCTCTCTCTTTCTGCCCACCCCCCTGTCGTTCTCCTATGTATATCCCTCTCACTCTCCCACGCGCACGGAGATCAATCCGCGCGGCCGCACAGCAACATCACACGCACCCGACCGGAGCAGTTGACCTCAGGGGAATCGAGAATTAGGCAATTCGCGTAGCAGGTAAATCTTTGCTCCGTCTGGTGGTCTACGTGCGCACGACCACTTGATCTCCCCCGGATCCGTGGCCGGGGTAGAATTATTGCTCCCCCGCCCCCTCCCCCCGCCCTCCCCCTTGACCCCCCGGCCGGAGCTGTAGTTTGAAACCGGTGAACTCCATGCAAGGTCTATCATAAGGAGTTTCGGATGGGGGGAGGTGGCTGCATTGTTGCCGAGGTGGCTTGGCCATCAGAGCTCTCCGTGCGAGTTGGCCTTAATCCTAGGAGAGGCTTGTGCGTGCGCTGTTGCATGCTCGATAGCGGGCGGTATTTGGATTGCCTTCCAATTGGTTGGTGGGATTCGGGAATTTGCGAGAGTGGGGGGGCATGCGAGGGAGAGGAATTCCTTGGTGGAAATGAAACGTTTCTTTTACTTTTCCCTCCGTCTGGAATTTCGAAACATCTAAGTATAGGTGTTCCTAAAGGAGATGCTTCATAATTGAACATTCCTTTTTTTATTCACCTACCTGTCTGCGTTATAGTTCAAAAATGGGACACAATTAAAAAAATAAATATGGTCATCAGTGATTTACAGAATACGGTGGACTAATCTGGGCACTTATATTACCCTTAAATCTTTCGTAAATACATGAATTCTTTGAATGAAATAATTGCTTCGAAATATTCTCGAGTGTCAATTAGCACATTGGTCATTCATTGGTCGTAGTACATACCGAAATCGGTATTTACTTTTATTATCGATAGTCTACCAATTAGATCTGAGTTAGACTTTATACAACCCCTGAAAGCTGCCATACACAATTATGAATTTCTAAAATACGCAAACCTAGGCCCAGCATTGCCACATTCGGTCATACACCGCATGCAGCGCCTCGCAGTTTTCAAGCTTCTTAAGATGGTTATTTCATTCAAAGAAAACTAGATTGAAAAAAGATGCTTCCTGCTTAAAATTGAATTTTTGGCAGATTTTTATGTTTCAACTCCACCAAAAAATTCCTGCATCTTATCCATTTTCTTCTTCTCAGGTTCCAAAATGCTTGTTCGGACCTCCTCTTCCTGAAGTATCTAAGCAGAGTGAAATGCTAAATCAAATAAAAAATTTAGAAATTTAGGTTTTTTTGTACGTTAGTAAAATAAGTTCTAAATTTTGTGTTAAACTGATACCACTACAAATGCCTTATTTGTGTTTATTCTCCAAGAATTAAAATGTGTAAGACTTTTCGGTTGAAAAATAAATTGGCATGGTTTTTAATTGCGTGAACGTAAATAACTAGGGGAATCAACAATCTGTTTTTATTTTCACACCACTATATAAAATGATTCAGCACATGAAGAAAAAATGACCACCATTTGAATATTGTACCTTCACTATACTCCTTCGTGAGATCCATATCGTTGCCTTTGATTTTACCGATTGATCCGATGACGTGACCGAGTTATTTTTTCTCCACCTCTTTGTATCTCATCCATCTTTTCTTCCTACTTCGATCTTTCCTATAAGCTTCCTCTCTTTTCCAATGACTTGCAAAATTTCCACATTTGTGCGTATTTCTGTCCAGATTATTTTTTAACCCATCCCCAGTTCTTCCCTTTAACGTCTCAATAGTCAAAAATCTACTAGCATAAGGGAATGCGTCAGGGATGGCTTTGTGTAAATTTTTGATTGACATATTATTTAAATTAAAATCATATGTTGTCATCTCATTTATTTTAATTGTAAAACGGCCATGATAATGATAAAATAAGTTGGAAACCTAAAATGTGTTACTAATTTATACACTGTATTCCCCATATTTTGTGCTTTTTCAATGGGTTGAGGTACGATGCTTCTAACCAAAGGGTCCGGGTTTGATTCCGAATGACGTCTCTGGGCACCGTCAGTCTCATCCACGATTTTTCGGGTACCAGATCTTACTGGGAAACCGCAGGTGGCACAGGGAAGGGAACTGGCCTCTTCCGATCCTGATGTATGACTTTCACAACCCGTTGGGCTTAATAATGGGTGAGCTCCCTCACTTAGCAAACCGACCTCTGGGTTGATTGCTGTGTGTTTTCCCAAAGTTCAAGCTCCTCGTTACCTCAAAAAATAAGTTGGTAGTCTTGCACAGTGCTACGCTTAACATCAAAATCCTTACAGAATGAATCAAGATTCCTTAACACTTGGGAGGCGTATTCTTGTAACATATTTCTGGGTTTATAAATAAAAGAAATGAGCTACGACGCATGAAGTTTCAAAACGCTTAATTTTTTTCCATGAAGCTCGTCCGAAGGGTGGAGATGCTCTTCTGGGCCCCGAAAAAAAACCTCATCCCCCCAATCGTTCCCCGCTGGTCGAACAGGGAGGGAGGAGTTGGTGCCCTCTTGTCCCCACACCCCCGATATGGGTCGATTCCTCTCTCTCGTCCCATCCTCTCAGCGAAACACACGCGCTCCATAATTCACCCCTTGTTCCCTTTTCCCACCGTTTCCGTCAAAATTCATAGCCAGCCCGATCTTCGCCCTTGTTTTCAGTAAGCGTCGTCGATACCTCTCTTGCGGAGCTAAAAATGGACTTTATAACAGCTTTTATATAAATAGAATCCAGCAACGTGGAGGCAAGAGCTATGAAAGGGATGGATGATCATGTGAGACTAAATGAAACAAGATACAAAGTTGGCCCTTTCAATGGAAATGGCGCTTCTAGAGATTGGATGGTCTCATCTGCGTATGCTATTAAAGATTAAGTTTATATTAAGATGACACGATAAGGGGAAAGGAAAAAGTAAGGAAAAAATTGAAGGATTACCCTTGTGAAAGCCTTATTTCTTCAAAATCATTTGTTTGGGGGAAAATATGTCGTCGACATGATTCGGTGGCAGTGCGCCTTTTAACTGGTGTTCTATAGATTTACCTTTACCAATAAAAAATAAAATATTTGTTCCACACTTAGTCTTCGGCCTTTGGTTTTGTAGCAACGTGTACAAGGTTATTACTCGGGGCTTGCAAGGACCTTGCGTTTTGTCTTTACTTTGTTAAATTTCTGGTAGGACAATTGCATATCATGACGGAATTCTTTCACAAGTCACAGTGACGGAAACATCACGTATTAAATTCATTTATTATGCTTATCGAGTCGGCTTCTTGAAATTTACACTTTAAGATTAGATTGATTAAAAAACGTTTGTTTATTTGCAAATGTATTCAGTTAGATGTTTTTAGTACCTACTGAAAGATATATAGTAATCACTGTTATACTTAGATAAATAAATTAATCGCCAAGGAGCTGCACGAAGTGCTTTTTTTATTTATAGAAGAAAATATTTTTCACGAAATTCTCGTTTATTTCTGTCTCATATAACAGGAGTACTTTCACTCAACCTCTGCATAACATTCGTTTCTAACAGTTTTTTCGAGATAAAATAAAATGTTTCTAGCACGACTTAAAATGAACTCCGGCAAGATTAAGCTAGAATGATATTTTATGCATGAATTTGATGCTTGGAAACGCGTAGTCATTATTCTATCATAACTGTGAGATGAACCCATAGGTTAATCACCCTCAGCCCAGTCTTCCCCCATGAGGAAGACTCAATCATCATGGATGAATAAACCACACGCAATATGCATTGCAGGCCTTAATGGCATTGAATAAAAGGTTATCGGCAGGCTTTAATGGCATCACATAACTATCTTAGGTTCACAATAAAGTTAGGCCCTTCTAGCTGAATTAGTTGTGAACAGCGGGATTAGATCATTCATGATGCAAGGTTATTTTACCGTTTAGGCTGGATAACAGGTAGGTACGTAGAAACCAGCTGACCACAATATATTCGAATGAGATATTGAGTGTTTATCCTCGTATAAATGTGATATAATTTACTGTTCCCTTACAGCTTAACGGGTTTACCATCCTTTTTTGGATCGAGTTTCATTAATTTGCAAAGCGTAATACATAGGACTAAGTGAATTTTTTCTTATGCGATTCCTAGATATACCTAATAGGTAAACGATTATTTGTCAGTCTATTATAATCCATTTTTATTCTTGATTGTTTGCTGAGAAAATTAACATTTTCTCTGATGGAAGATATTTTTTAATATTACCATTTATATACTCTCTGGAGTTATAATTATATTTCTTTGGTAATAATCACGCATTGAGCCTTTGCCTAAGCTGATGAGCTGCTATTACGGTTTTTGACAAATTTAAATATTGATTTCGCTTATTTTACATTATTTCTTAGTCCAAGTCTATCTTCGCGGCATTCCATGTGCTCTCAGAATTCAGTCTTGCCAATTAAATAAGTCATCGTTTCCTCACGTTTCCTTTATTTTTTTCATGCGTATTTTAGTTACATCTCTTTACTCGGGGTGTCTTCCTTGATTATTTACGGATTAAGTTTCAGAGATAAGAGAAATATTTCTAGCAGGAAAAGAAATCAGAACCGGAAACATTTGAAATACATGTACACATATTTTGGTACCTGAGCAATTGATGCGTAGGTCAAAGGGTGTTTCTAGGGACCCGATGCCTCTTCGCGTTGTGTTTTGGAAGGGATCTACAGCCTTCAGAAGTTGTTAGGTAGTTAACGGAATGTTATTGTTAGGAATTCGTTTGTGAGAACCGCCTACAAAGTATAGAGGGACTAAGAATGAACAATATTCCAGGACTGTTGGGAAGTTGAGGCTTGACTTCAACTTAGGTTTATAGTGCCCAAGTACCGGAAGGAATTTACTTCTTTTCTTGTAATTAAATGGTATTTTTCTTTTTAGTTCTCCCTTCACAAAGCTAAGAATGGTCAATTTAACAAATTTATATTATTACTAAAACTCGGGCTTCAGATAAAAAACGTGTTCTGAATTGGACGCGTACCCACCCCTCCATCATAGCCCAATCCTCTGTATAACTTTTATATCTTTGTCCGCCCTACTCACATTTGTCCACCCATGCCTATGTTCATTTTTTGTTAGTAAATATCCTATACAATATCGTTCATATTGAACCCAGTGGTCATAAATAGTTACAGTTCATAGTGGAATTCCGGTTTCGAAACGAAATGATGCGTGGTTCGTTTAAATTACAACATAAATCTATTGGCATCCTTGCGATAAATTATTTTCATTGCATAGCCATAGTGGATATTCGTGTTGACA
>LYUA01001159.1:344596-356187 GCA_002093875.1 Calopteryx splendens | reverse complement strand
TACATAAGTAATCTTTTTCTCCATCTACCTCTCTTACCCAAAATTCTCCCCTCTATCGCAGTCTTCAACTAAACATTTCCACTCAGTACGCCTTCCATCCTTTTTTCCTGCTTTCTTCGGACTTCTCCCAATAGCCTTCTCTCCCTGCCATTCCCAGAACTTCCTCGTTCCTGTTCACTTTCATTCACTGTTTCACTCCGACCATTTCACTTTTTCCATCCTTCTCCACACCCAAATTTCAAAATCCCCCAACCTTTTCTTCTCATCTTGCCTCTACGACCAAAATCCGTGTCGTACAAATCCATACCAACTCCATGTCAAAGTCATTACCTACCTTTTCTTTACATCCATACTTAAGCTCCTCGTCATCAATTCTTTCCGCTTTGTGAAAGCTTTTTTTACCTAATGCCATTCTTCTTCTAATATCCCTACCACATAAGTAATTATTTATTAACCGAAAATAAGACCATTCATTCAAACAGTGAAACAGGGCTCTCTTTGTTTAACGTCTCTCTGCCGCAGAAAATATTTGCGTTTAAATCTGAATATTGACGCACGTAACCTTATCGGGTTAATCTTTAACTCACCTCTTACGTACTACGCGTCTGAGCCAACCTTCCTAGAATATTTTATTCGCACTGAAATACAGACGGCTACGGTGGAGGTGATTTTTTTTGTCCTCGCCGATCGCGTTTATAACCGCAATGTCGACCGTCATTCTCTCGGATACGTGCATTTGGTGACCCTTGCCGAGTTGCACGAACGCGCCGGCAAATGATTTTCCGCCTCGCTCGACCCCTTTTCCTGCGGAGGAGTCCCACCGTTCATTAGAGCCCCGCGCTTCCGCATCCGCGATATGATTCCGAAAAGAAGGAACGGCCAAAGGCCCGCACACGTGATGCCGTTTGATAAATCGACGGAGTGCGCCGTCAAGTATTCTCCCGTTCCGCCGCCGAGAGGGCATTCGTCTTCCCTTCCTCCCTCCCAACCCCGCCGCCGTTAAAGAGTTTCGACCTGCCTCTCCCCCTCGCACTGCGTACTTCGTTTGTTTCCAGCCGCCACGCCAGAGACCCATGCACGGCGCGCACGCGCCCTTGCCGCCTTTCAACCGCCAAATTTTATTGTTTCCATTTGACGAGTTTGGTCGAATTTTGAAATGGCGGAGTAGGCGTTTCACCCCTCCCGTTTTTTCCCCCTCGTGACCTGATTTTTCCACTTCGCGCATGGGACCCGACGCGCCCGAGTAAATAAATGACGGGTCGACGTCGTTGGAATGGGACCAATCAAATTTGTCGGTGGTTCTCTCGCAAAATTAATGAATTTCGTTGAGGGAGGAGCGACGAGTTGTACGGGATCACGTGAAGCCGGTGATGGAAATAATTGAAGGGATGTTTTTTTTTTCTTCGTGAGATCTTGGAAATAGCAGAGGCCACTGCGTGTTCGTCGTGATCGACATCCATTTCTTTCGACTGATACAAGGAGACCATTTCTTGCACCGAACTGCAAGAAATTAATGTGATCCTGTGGTCTTCAACTTAATCGTTTATTTAAAAATGACGAACACGGAAGACTGAATAAAATTCACCCCTTCAATTTCTATAAAAAACGATTTGAATGGTTGTAGGTATATGAATAAACTTCAGTACATAAAACCCTACTTTGCACATGTTGCACTGAGACAGCAATATGATTTTAAAAAATAGAAAATTTCGTAATAATAAAATAAGCGATTTTGAATTTTTAATTAAATGTATAAGTTGTATATTTTTAAAAATACAAGTGAGTAAGATTAAATGTCATAAAATTAAAAAAAAATCCTTTGCTCACATAATATCCTTTGTTGTCAGTATGTTACTTCTTGTCATTAATTCCATGTTAATTCATGCGTTGAGGAACAAAATTGGCACGAATATTTCATGCTTTCCATTCTCATTGTCCATGTTGCCTTACTCTGGACTTCTTTGTTATCGTTTCATGCATCGCCATGCTTCGATCAGCACGTAATACGTAAGATAAATATAAATTCTGTTTGGGAAAATAGCAGTGCTGGAATGCAATTTTAACTGGGAATATTTCATAAACTTCACCGCACGTAATACCTCGACGTATTACCTCGACTTCCTAATGATGCCCTGTACCTCGAATTACTATTGATTCTGTGATAATAAGTACTTATTGCTTTTTTCCGTAGTCTTAGGTAGAAATGGTGGCTCATGAGCGTATACCTGCAGTCTCAGGTTATTTTAATTCCTTATTTTTTTGCGAATTCATTACTCATTGAATTTGAGTGCCGTTTACTATAGTAATTTTATTGATCGGATATTTTATAAAAACGATGTGTCAATTAGAAGGTTTTGTAAGTATTAGTTAGTATATATTTTTCTTTTTTGTATCTCCCAATCGCCAATATTACCTAGATATCAGATTCTACTTCGTAAGCATAAGCTAAATGACCCTGCGTACAATCTGGAGTCAGATGTTTAAAAATACCATACCAAACTCCAGGAGACGGTGGCAGAATTTCAATTTTAGCCCCTGAGAAATAATCGCCTGAATAGATTTACATTCTTGGCCCTCCTTGGAGTTGCATCAAAAGAGTACCCTAAATTATTCTTCTGTTCCCCCATCATACTATCTTTCTTTCGGAGTTTCATTGATTCGGAAAATATGTTCCTCTTCATGATGGATTCTTGTGTGTCTCTTTGTAAAGTTATCAGTTATGGAAGGAATAGACGATTCGGATCATACAATGAAGGCTTTACCTCCGGTACTCGGCTGGCGTCCAATTTGTCCGCTTTCTCCCGAATTTGGTGTATCATTCCCTTTTTACAAAGAATGTGTCAAAACTCAAAGAAAGTTCTGCTTGACTTAAGCCCTGATGAAATCTTGGGAGGGTAGCAGCAACAGTGAAGTTTCATTCTTTTACTGCATTATACACATTTGGAAGCAAGCCAGAATGCTTATTCTGGATCGATACTAACAGAATAGGCATTATGAAATATTTCTTCTAAACGAAATCTTATGTTCTATCGAAGTACGAAATATGGAACCATTGCACAGTCTTGTGTAAATATTGCTATCCAAAACCATGTTACGCGAATAAATGTTTTAATAGAATTTAGATTTAGAAGCATTTCAAAGTTTTCTCGGTGCTATTTAGGTTAAATATTCTAGCTTTTTAAATTACCAGATAGAAAACTCATTTGCCATTAAAAATAGAGCCTTTAAATTTTTAATATTTTTACCGCTACCTTTTTACGGTGTTTGATAGCTTTTTTGCATCTTCAAATAGTATTTTTTGTTCAGTTTATTAGTTCTACTCTTTTTAACCACTGATTACTGTAGTATAAATTTAATAATTGGTTTAATATGTGATAGTAAGAATGATCAGGATGAATTTAAGAAATAGCAGTTTTCAATTTAGATTATATGTATTTTGAAAACCTGAAAAACAAACCCTTCACTATGCATTGGTTCTACCATACTAATTTCGACTCTGTTATCAGAGTGATAGGGAATATTTTTCCCATTAAGGTATTACGCTCAAGGAAAATGACCTACCAAATAAGAAATCCATCCTCTATGATATTGGCATGGGTATCTCTTACCGAGTCGGTTTAATAGTCTTTCTTTTAAAGCCAATAACATCCCGTTCGTGACTTTTTCGTGGATATGAAACATTTTATCTTCATATATTTAGGAGGTACCGATTATGCGTCAATAAATTTGGACATAAAATCACCAAAACCTTGTTCAAAACAAAATAAATATAAAGTGTTTCCTAGTAGATCAGATAACGTGGGAAGGTTGAAAGTCTGGGAATATGATTACTTCAAAACACCAGGAGTTTAAGTCATTTGGTGTTCATAAATTCAATGTTCGTCGTACACTTAACGACTTAATACTAAAGCGTCTTCTATGTCATTGTACTACTTGCTCTAGTGATCTCTGGTTAAATCAACCGAGTGTCAAATTCCACTCCAATAGGCAAGCTAAAAAAAAAGAAATTTCCATCTTTGAAACCAGACGTTTGCATGGGAAATCTAAAAATTGGTAAATGTATGTAATTCCTTAACTGTGGAGCAACTGTGCTTAAGTGCTCATATGTCTCATTAGTAGAGAAGCCGTTGAGCAAATAAAATGGCTTTTCCGAGATTCCATCGTGAATATCGAGCAATGGCTCATAGATTCACGACTGTGCTTCAAGTGGTAGAGTTTTAAAGGTGGGAAAGGTTTAAATAAACACTGTTTAAACGTGAGATCTTGAAAAACTATATAACATTTCGGGTACATCCTACCGTTCTGGTTCACTCGAGTGATTCATTTTATTGTTTCCTAGGAGCAGCTATGCCGCAATTTCTAAAATAATTATCGTATTTATAGAGCCTAAAATTTTTCATTTTAAAATTGATCTCTTTAAGATTTGAGAAAGCGTATTTCATGCACTATTTTTTAAGTCCATCCCTCCAATTATCACTATTTGAATGTTCGGCAGAAAAAAAGTTCACCTCGAAGTTTCGGGCAAGTCAGGGAAATTGGTAGATCCAGATCCGCCTCAAATCCGAAAAACAAATCCGTTGAATATGGAGGACGCACGTCTCCGGTATTTTCCTTTCGCGAACAACGCAAACGCGGTGCGTATTCAGATGAACTCTGTATTGAGCCCTCGCCGAACGCGGAATCTAAAAAAAAAGAAAATCGTTCTTGGAACGAGAATTCTCAAAGCCCCAACTCGTGTTCATGGCTCTTGAATGTGCGAAATGGGGTGTTCTCAACATGTCCAAGGGTTTCCTTCCTGAAGAAAACCTTCAACCGTTCACTTTCCTCGAAGGGAAGAATCGAAGGAATCCACCCAGTTGGGTACCTGCCCCGTCATTCCAATATTTGGAATGTTCCGTTCGAAAGAGGTGTCAGTATATGGCCAGGAGGCTGTCAGCTTTCCTCGGAGTCCAAAGTTCTCGGAGTTGAAAAGAGAGAGGGAACTAAACAGACGAGGAGCGAAGAAGCCCAATATGCTCGCGTCCGGGGACGTTCTCTCCAAGTTCTCTTTCTTCCAAAAAGGCCAATAATTCTTGAGACGAAGGCGCCAGTTTCTCGTTCTGAATTCCGGAGTGAATTGGTTTCCGGCATGGCGTGGAAAACAGGAAAGAAAGCGAGCAAATACCTAATAGGAAGACAAAGCATGATAACAAAGATTCGAAAATTAATCCTTAAAACTCGCTCAGCCATGGAGCGCACTTCTCCGATTGAACCGATGATTCTCCCGAAAGATATCATTGTGAATTGAACTGAATACATTAAGGATTCAGTGGAAGGTCGTGCACGCAGTCATTTGAAGTATTACGGAACCTTGGATTCCCCCCAGGAAAGGGCTGAGACGTAGATTGATTCTCAACTCACAGAAGGATGCTCCTCAACAATGAGCTTGGGAGAGGTGGACGTCACTCTCACGAATGCTCGAAAATCTTGAGTGCACAGAGAAACGCGCAATGCTTCATGAGGGCCAAAGGAGGTCCCACAGCTTAGTTAGCGCCTGCGTAGCTGTATTTTCTATCGGTAAAATTAATACACTTACGCCGGTCCTGATAGTGAGGGACGTAATGTATATTTTTTTAATATCTTGTCCACTGGAAAATATTTAAACTAACCCAAGGATTAGGAAGTGGGTCACTCCCTTGCGTAGTTCACTAAGTCACTATCCCGCCTACTTTAATCGAGCAGTTACCTTCTCGCAGAATTTAACAAATAACTTTTCTGGATTTTTTACCTTTGACTCGCTCTAAAATTCCTGGGATAACTTGCGAGTGTTTTAAGGTAGTAAATGATTCGAGTGACCGAATTATTATCACTTACTTTGTTTTGATGGACAAACATAAAGCATACTAATCAAATCAAAGTCCTCAAGAATACCCTTGATGGAGGTATAACAACGTTTTACGTCAAAAATTACGTATTTGAGAGCCTAATAAAATGAAAAAACACTATTTTCAATCGCGAGAATAGGTGTATATAAAGGTGTTCCGTCGTTCGATCTTCGACCAGCTCAAGAATTCAAGCATTAAAATAATTATGACTCGAAGTACTAACTTTGTGAAATTCCATTGAATAATTGTACGAATTTATATGAAGTTGTATTATATATCTACTCTTGAAATAAACCATTATAAAACAATGACTGCCAGCGAATAAAACGCCGAATCTTCGACCTGGCAGTATATCACAGAATAAGGACCTACAGAAATAAACCTATTTATTTCTCACTTTTAACTTGCTCCAAAATGGTTCCATAATATTTATATTAGCATGAGGGTGGCATTATTATTATATATTTATATTCAGAAGTGAAGATAGGGTTACTGTAGGGGTCTGTCCATCAGAAATCTACCTTAAACGGTAGATTACCATTAATAATAATAGTTAAGGTAGGTTTCTGATGAGCACACCCCATACAGTAACCCTGTCTTCATTTCTGCATACTTTCAGCCTCCCTTTTCCATTACATCTAACATGCCTAATCTCTTCCTTCCTCTACCTTGATTAATCAACATTCCACCTTCTATCACAGTTTTCAACAATCCATCGCCACTCAGCACGCTCTGTATCCACTTTCCCTGCCTTCTTTTCATTTCTCTCAAGATTCTTCGCTCCTTCCTTAACATTTCCAAAACATCTTTGTTTGTTTACCTTTTTGCCCATTTCACTTTTTCAAACCTCCTCCATGCACACATCTCAATAACCTGAACCCTATGCTTGTCATCTTGCCTTAGCAACCACGTTTCCGAACCGAGAACCTAGAGGTATTCTCAAATATTTTTTCCCTTCGTTTTTTAGTGAGCTCAGCAATTTTTTTTAACCCCTAAGGTCATTGGCTAACTAAAGCTTGTTCATCCGCAAATCTCATTGATCTGGTCAGTTCTCCGTCTACTTTCACCCATTCTACCTCTAGTCCTCCCCTTGCCCCCTTACCATTTCCTCCAATTAAACGATGAAAATCCAATGTGATAACGGACAACCCTGTTGAACCCTCCGGCCTACTACCGTCCAGTTCGTTTTTATATTCGTTTAACTTAGCCCCTGGAGTCTATGTACGCGTTTCGGATAAGTCTCTTTGTCCCTCTAATACTGTTTTCTGCAAGATATTCATTATTTTTTTCCAATTTACTATTTCGAAATCTACGGAAGATTCAAATAAAATCCTGATTATACTCCATATTCCTTTCTACCGGTGGCCTCATTTCTTCTATGGCGTCACGCGTACCCCTACCCTTCCTAAACCCAAACCCATCCTCTCCCATATAATTGTAAATAAATAAATGAACATATACAAGAGTACTAGCAACATATTGAAATGCGTAGAGAAGGATCATAATGATGGAGCTGTGGGTTTTTATGAATAATGCGTACTTCAAACCAGGTGATGGAAGTTAAATGATGTTAACCTTGATAGCAGTTTCCTCCGGAGAGTGAGTGCTGGTGATTTAGTAATATTCCATCGGAATGAAGATCTTTGCTGGTAACTACTCAATATTAGTTAAAAAAATTTCTGGGAATACCCCGTAAAAATATATTCAAAATAACTCTGTTTTTCCAATTGTGCAGTTGACGTCTTCTGTGAAGATTGAAGTGATGAAGTAATATGCTATTATTAGAAAATTGTATAGCACTTTTCCACAAAATAAAGTTTTATTGTACGACGCGCGTTTCGACTCTCAGAGTCGTCATCAGGTACAAGGCCAAGTGCTATATCCTTCCCTAATTAAGGATTCCTTCCACTACAATAAACCTGATTCTGTGTATCCTAATCTACCATTGCTTACGACTGGCTACCGAAGGAAATGTGTTCCTTTTAGTTCCTTCTTCTAATTGAAGTTGTTATTCCTTCTTGCAGTTCCACTATTGCCAAATTTCTCATTCTGTTCATTGCCTAAAATCAGTTCCATTTAAAAACACATTTACCTTCAAACAATTTCACGCTAACCACTCCCGCTTTTCCCGCAACGAACGTTTCAGTAAGTAATTTCCATTCTCGCTGTCCACTCTGTGGGACAATGCTTCAATTATGTTCCTGTACCAGGCCTTGTTATCGCTCTTTAAACGGAAATGTGCAATCATTTTCCTCAACAGCCGTCGGAAGAGATTGAATCGGGATTCTCTTCTGTTGTTCGAAATCCATTTGTTGCTAAACTAAATGGTTTTTAACACCTTCAAGATATTTTATAATTCCTTCCATGCCGTCAGTAAGGCGATTTTTTTCCAGGAAACACATTATTCGAGAATATATTAGGGCTGTGCAATAAAGCATAATACATTATTCAAAATATTAATTTCATTTTATATCGTTAGCTTAATATTTAATGTATTTGCGGCACAAGTTTAATTGATTTGACTCCAGTATTGCGCCAGCGGCGCCCACTGCAAGTTGAAACACGCTCAGATCACCTACGGCCACAATGGAGGATGGAGGCAATACGCTGCACTGAAATTTTGCTTTCAGCCGAACAAATCGTCAGCCGCGGCTTACATAATGTTACAGAACGTTTACGGAGAGTCTGTTCTTCCCGAAGGCACAGCTGGGAGATGGCTTAAAATGTTTAAAGAGGGAACACAATCGATTTCAAAGCAGAGTAGACTCCAATCGCTGCTCTTACGAAATTAAGCATTAACAGCGATGCAGAAATTGTGAGAGATGATAGTCAGAAAACGTTAAAGAGCACCATCAGGAGTACTGAACATTTTATTGGGGACCTCCTATGCGATGGTAACAGATTAATTGCACATTGGGCGTGTTTGTTAGCGGTGGGTTCCGAGACTGATCGTACGCGGACAACAGGAATTTCGCGTGCAGGCTGAGTATCTTGCGAAAATCAATGCAAACTGTGTTCATTCCTCTTGTCCAGACAGCTTTTCCCTGCCCTGCAATGTGAATAATCGCCTTCGTGGAAAGCCAGCAGTTGCGCTAAGAGAAATGAATATATGTGAACTTCCGACGACTTCCGCTGACACAATACTGGACTCGAATCAACGAAGCTTGTGGCACACATTAAGCTTAAATCATAGCATTATATTTTTGCACAGTAAATTATGGCAATAAAACTATCATCACTGTTTATTACTTTCAAGGAGCCCTCGTATGTTTGAAAATAATATGCAATTGGACTAGAATTTGGATAATAATCATTTTTGCAACGTCGTTGTAGTTTTTTTAAAAGGCGGGCCTTGAACTATTACAATGTTTTTGTTGCAATTAGAATGAATGGTTATCACCGTCATATCGAAGCGAAGACATCAGAGAACAGAAGTTATTTTTGATCAGAGATGCCCATTCCGGTGACCGGGTGGGTTTCGATACTTTTAAGACGATGCTACGAAGACTAATGAGAAATGCAAACGATCTGATCAGAAACAACAGTTCAGTTTATCATCGATTCTTTAATTTGATGGTGTCATCATCTAATTGTATTTTTGGTAGGAGGCGAGAAAGCTAGTTTTTTTTCCAAGATCCCACAAAAAAATTTTCTCCATTGTAAAATGCGGTCAGAGAATAATATTTTTACAACTACATGAAACCCTGCAAGGCACTGCTAGGGTGTGTCAGGGATGTTTCCACACCATACACTTACCGTCAAATAATTTATAATTTAAAAAATATCACCATTGTAGCTACCACTCAAGTATTTCAGACCTGAGGTGGTTTATAATGCTTAATTTTCGTATTCCTTCGCATTTTTTACCCTGTGGAAATGAAGCTGGGCCGCTATCACTCTAAAATGTGTAAGACCTTATGAAATTGTACCGTTCGAAATGTCATTCTGAAGTTGGACTTCCTTCCACATGTAAATGCATTCTATACTCGTCAAGACGCCACGAGGTTTTGAGGTAAGGGTTTAGGGTATCACTCATTATGTTAATTGACGAATTTTGTCATTCATTATCTTTTTATTTTCGTCTAGTTAAAAATGCTGTATGTGATGATTTTTACTGCTGTGGTCATATTTGCGATAGAAAAAATATTTATTAAATCTTTCTTATAGGTAGTAAATTTCCTTTAACCATTTTTAGATTTTTTTAAGAATTAAGAGTGCCACCAAAATATGTTAGCTATGATTCCGGGTGTTCAGTTCATGATTAGTGCAAAAGTATAACCTGGAATTTTTTTTTTTTTAATTAAAAAAATCTTATTGTACATTTTAGTATTTGCTAGAATGCAATGTTGATAGAATTCTTTTTAATAAAATATAAAAATATATTTGAAATAACTGTCATCTTTAGCTTAGATAATTAAAACTAGTTAACAGCTCACTTTGGTACGTATATTTCAGGGGTGAACAAAATTCACTTGAGTACTTTCTGGGATAGTAAAGTCCTTATTCCTTCTATCGGCTTTCCTCCTCCTTAGTGCTTGAAGCTCCTGTAAGCGCCGCCGTGCTTAGTTTACGTCATTAAATCAATGGATCATCTTTAAGTCTATTCTAATGGTCAGCGTAATGATTGATGAGTGATCGAATTCCATTCTGTATAAGGGTTTTGTGTGGACCCCAAATTTACTATTAGTATCGATCCACCGCAGCGCGCCCTCGCTAATTCTAAACAACAAAAACGTGAATGGTCAGCATTAAACACGTCGTTTTTTCAGGTATATTTTTCTTTTAAAATATGAAGAATAATACAATTTTTAATATAGTTTTTTTCCTTTCAAATTTCATGTTTCCCAACCCTATATTTACAAATAATTATGCGCCTCAAAATTTACTCACTGAATCAGTAGATGTCAGTAGTTTCATAGTTTTTTACTGCTTTTCTCATGACCAGGCCCTTTATAGGTCCAACTTTTTCTTGCCATTACCCTTCGAATACTTTCCAGCTTTACGGAATACTCAATTTGCTGGATTACATGAGCAACAGAATCCCCATTTTCCTACTTCAAATTAAAGTTTTGGGTTTCATTCTATAAATTATTGGCTGCGTTAGTGTATGATTGATGAACCATATCAGGTAAAAAATGCCCATCAATTATTCTGCGAATGGCATAATTTTGGCCAAGGAATGTTTTCGTTATAATTGCAAGCGCATATTTTTATTTAACAGCTGTTATCCATTTAACGTGCTCATTTTGTAATATTTTCGGAGATTTATTATTGTAATCTTGATTATGTTTTTACTTGCATATACTTACACTTTCAACTTTTGCTGATATATTATTGACATAAGACATAGACTAAGATACCCTCTACCAAAATTCTATTTTATCAGGATTAAATGTCCTCAGTCTTTTTTAAGATCAGTTCATTTGGCTCTGGTTCAGCCGACATTAGGTTAGTGTTTATCATGCTAGGGAGTTGCTTACAAAAATATTTTTAAGGCTATAGAAATTCTCCAAAAGAAAATTGTTAGAGTAATAATGCTCAAACGGAGGAATGAACATTCTCTGCCCCTGTTTCTAGAAATGAAATTGTTGCCTGCAAGGTAATTGTACATATATAAAGTGTTTAGATCTTTTTATGTTCGAAGTGGGTACTTACCTACTGTCAATTCAGTAAGGCACACATATTACATGAGAAGGAATTGGAATATATATTTGCCCAAACCGAAAC
>LYUA01001159.1:190862-201170 GCA_002093875.1 Calopteryx splendens | reverse complement strand
CCGTGCACCAATTCCCACCCTTTGTGAGTCTCCTCGCACGCCTCGATTTCCGTACATTGTATCCATCGTGGTCATCCACGGAAAGGAGAAAACTCCACAAATGCGACTTGTGCGTATCAAGCTAATTAAATGTTGCGTCATTGCACGTAATTGAATTCCAGTACCCAAAATGATACAAATTTTCACTGAGTAAACATCAGAAATTGGGCATTATTCATCACACACAAACTTACCCTTGGCACTGTTTCCTTTCGGGAAAGGCACAGTCAAAACTATAAACCTCATTTTAAGTAATGACTTAAGAAGTTTTCTCCCTCCAACCAATATTTTCCACGCACTCTAACCTTGCATTTACTCCTGTCACGTTCATCAATTACATACAATTACAATAGTTCGTACATGATCTCCTACTTCTGAGTCTCTGGAAATTTCCAACCTTCTCTGAGACTCTGGATACTTCTCGAGTCTCTTGAAATACATTTACTCGTACCTTTTTGGTCGACCGGCAGTATTTTCTTGCATAAATATATATTCTTGAAACGCTTTTACAACAGCTTTCGGTATTACCTATGGACAATAGTAATTTTATCGTGTGCCAGAATATATTGTATAGACTGCTCTTAAGTAGGAAGTATATTTTAGCGTTCACATTTCAAAGGCCTGTGTTTAGTAAGTGTAACTGATTGAGTGATAGTCTGCGTCCCACCTATCTTAGGTTAAAAAAATAAGAAAAAATAAACGTGGAGTTATTCATGACTTAACCTCTATCGCTACCAACCATATCCTAGTGTTTCCAAATCCAGCCAGCCTCCTTCTTTTGACACTCCACAAACTAACCACTTTAAACATTTAACTATGATTCTATAAAAAAATACTTCTCCAATTTTCATTTTTAGATACATTTAGATATCAGGGATACTCCTGCTGAGTGACTCACCGGAATAAGTGTGCTTCACATATAACCTCTTATTGGCGGCCCATCCTTATTTCTTGGGTGAGCAACTTTTCGCGCCTAAAATTACGTGATGAATGGTGGAAAGCCTGAGTTGTGATCCCATTGAAAATTGGCACACGGATCCAGGATATGACCTCCACGCAGCATATTTCTTATTAATTCATCGCTCTGTGGGAGAGAGTCATGGTTTTGCGGCTGTTACGATCGATTTGTGATGGGAGACCCTCTTATATTCTCCAAGCACGAAAGCGAATGGATTCCAAATCTCTCTACGTCGTAGCAGTCGTGTAGAGATGAAAGGGAAAGATTTTACTTTCCAATATTTCATCCTTGCGCGGCCTGCGTAGGTTTGTAGTTCAAACAAGGATTTTTCTCCCCAGGCGAAGATCGAATTTTTTTAAGACAGACCTCGCGTTCCGCGTATTATAATTGGGCCACCATTGTAATCCCGAGGAACATTCATTCTTCATTTTTTATAACGAAAAAAATCTATTTATACACAGCTCCTAGTGCGAAACTTACTAAGCGTGAATTTCCGTTTCTGAATAAGTGTGTACTTCTGCATATACATTTGCTGCTATCACCCATAATCAGGAAAGCGGATCATTTATGCACTATGGATCTTACAGTCTATAATTTAATAGACCTGATCATGTAAACAAAATTAGCAGACTCTTGTTATTACATTCTTCAGGGTGTAACACATTCCATCCATTAATTGTGTGGGAGCATGATATAGCGTTACCAAATACAATTCAGTTTTTATTCTTTCCAATATTTTCAACTTCCATTCTAGACTTGATCTCATGAGAGCAGTCGTCTACTAGTAATTTTAGTAATGTAAAATAGTTATGCTACATAATTTTAACTACTGTGTATTATAAAATTTTGCTCAATTTAAAATAAACAAATGAGTATTTTAATGGCGTATCAAAGCATCAAGGACAGTTTTGATACGAATAAATAATTCTCCATGCCGTCAGAGTTTACGTGCATTAACGTTAAAGCACTACATTTGTATTAGGCAAAATCTTTTCACTGAAATCGATGCAATATCCAAATATTGGAAAATTAAAGACGTCGTTATCCATTAAAGTCTTATACTATGAAATGTATCATTTTTTAGCCCTGACTCTTCATAGGAGTGTCTATCCTTTCTCCTAGAACTTTTAAATGTTCGAAAAGTACTCCTTAATTTCTTGTCACGTGTTTAAATAAGTGAATTTGAGTGATTTTTTTATTTTATTAGATCCATAAATTTATCATTAGAATCATTTCATTGAGAAAATATGTCCAGTGGCATAAAATACGGCAGCTAAGCTATAATGCTGCTTATCAGTAGACTCAAAGACTGCAATACTCCTTTGGCTCTTTTCTTCTAGCCATTCAAACAATTTTATAACGTAAAGGGGCATGCTATTATTTACATTATTAGGCATTGCTATTATTTACGATATTTTCCCTTTTACGATAAAAATATCAAACAATAAGGTTTTTTTAATTTCATTTTGCATTCATTGCCACCTCCCCCCAAGGGTGAGGTCGGTCATCATTCATTTCCCCCAACCCGATACAAGCTTCTGTTATGATGCATCACAATTGATTACGTATCTATTAATGCTGACTCCACCTTTCCGTTATCTTTCTCTCCCTTTTCCTCCTCACTACCTCCTCTCTCCCTCCCTCTTTCCTCTCCCTACCTCACCCCCTAACCCTCCTATTCACCCCCTACACCATCTCCCCTCCTCTCCTTCCCCATCTCCCTCTCCCTCACTCTCCCTTTCACTCCCAAAGCTCTCCATAACCTCGAGTCGCCAACTCCTGACCGGTGGCACTCCACAGCCCTTGAGGAATTTCACTCGAAATATTCCCATCGGTGCCGTGGCCGGAAGGAGAGAGAGGTTTGGTATTCGCTCGGTCCCGCTTCTCAATGGACACCGAATCCGACTATGCGGATTCGGTATGCGTCCCCCATTTCATTTGCCCAATGCCCCATCTCCTGTGTCGCAACGCCCGTCGCAATTAGATCGCCGTATCAATCTCGTAAATGAAAACCTAGGACGGGTGGAGGTGATACGGGAAATATTCTGTCATTTCCAGTGAGTCCACTCCTCGTGGGGATTGCTTTTCGTCGAAGTTCACGCTACTACGTCCAGGATCTTCCATTGGTAACTAGGTCACTGAAACGAGGACAATTAGTTATCCTCTAATGCATTCGCGGTACTCAATCATTCGGGTGGGGTGATGGATAATCGGGGCACCTCTCTTTTCATGTCATTCTTTGAAAAGTTAACCCGCATTTTTGGTCAGATGTCACCGGTTACCTCATTGACTTAATGGATTTCTTTGGGAAATTTGTTTTCCTGGAGGTGATCCTAATAAATGGTTTTTAGATATTCCGTCACTAGAATAACTAGGTTTTATACCTTAATGCAATATTGTTGGGCACAATAAGTTCTTTTCTACGAGTTAGTGTAAACAAAACAGGAATACTCGAGAATTTTACAAAACTATCAGTTTTCGTCTAGCTCTGTTATTTTGGCGTTAGTTAAGATATTACGGGGTGCCTACGGGGCGGATTCATCTCAATGGATATGAATTCTAAACGTACCTGGAAGTTGATAATGTGCCGAATGAAGACATTTGTTGGGAAATATATTTTATGAAAATATAATGTAACTACTATAAAGGTATTTGGGCAAATCATACCTATATATAAAGTATTATAACTCAATTGAAAATAAATATGACAATTAAGCATTAATTTCAATAAGCAGTGGCATTAGTATTAAATTCCGTTCTTTTGGATCGGAATATTTCTTGCAAAATTGCTCTGCATCGTATTCTCCTCTCGTCAAATCGAACCCCGTCTTTTTTTTAAGTTTCATTGCTCCAATGGAGTAAAATCCATAGTTAACTTTACCTTTAGAAGCCATGGAATGATGAAGTTTTATAATCAATATCATCGGGAACTTTCTGGTTTCCCTTGCTGAGAATATTTCAATTAATTATATTAAGGATAAATATAAAAGTCATTCGTGTAAATCGTCAAAACCGTAGACTATACTTCTAAATACTGATCTTCCAAGAGGTTCCGAAGTAATCACATTTTGAGTTGATTATTTTTTATTTTTTCATCTGTTGTTTGTAAATAAAGTTTATAGTTACCATTTCAAAATAACTATTTAAGATTATTATTCTATTTTTTTTAAGTTTTTGTAGTTTTTGATGTTACATATTATTTATAGAAAAATGTCTTTTCAAATTCTTATTTCATTTCATTGTCATTATCATCATCATTATAATCTTTCAATCCAAAGATTGGTAGACTGCAGCCCCCCATTCTCCTCTATTCCATGTCAATTCCCTCACTTCCCAGTAGGTCTTCCTTCTTCAACCTCTCTTTAATTGTCCTACATAATATTCATCCCTTGTTGTCTCCCCCGTGGGAATTTCCCTATGATTATGTTCATGGCCAATCCGTTGTGTCACATGGGGAGACCAAACCATCCATCTGGTTCTTCTTTCCGTATGGTGTTTCATGTGGTCTTTTCCTCTTCTGTATACTTCTTCATGTATAACTTTATCCGCCCATTAGATCTTAAGTAATCGTCTCCAATATGGCTTCCTTTTAACCCAATCGCCTCTCAACATATCAAGACTTATTTATGCCGGTTAAAACTTTATACCGATATAAAGCGCGCTCGCTGGCTGAGGGAAGCCTCAGGTTAGAATTTCCACACAGGTCTAAATATTGCACCTTCTTGCAACGACTGATTTCTCGTCAACTGCTCTCGCCATTTGAAATGACCATGATTGTCCGAGCTCCTACAATCTGCTACTGCCCTCCTAAACCCCGCTACTGAATTTTATTTCAGGGCTTCAATTTCGTGTATGCCATTACTTTTTAAATCTTTATTTGTGGTCACGGTTTTCCATAGTTCGTTAACAATCTTATTCCAGTATGCAGAGTATCAACAACGGATGATCCTTTTTCATTCCACCGGGAGACAATTTCAATTAGGCTTTCGTTACTAAGGTTTCCTTTTGCCTGGAGGGGCACAATTCACAAAATAACCGTTTGGTTCGTTTACCTTCGAAAACTTTCGCTCATTCCGATTCCACTTTTTTGATGAATTCCTAGTTGGTTGGTTTCTCGTTGATGTCTGATTCTGCTATTTATTTTCAACGATAGTTGAAGCATTATTGTAAAAATAATTCAAAGGTGCACGATTTTGGTATTCCCACGAATTTTAACGCAAGAATAAATTTCGATTAACGAACGTAACGTTAAAAAAGTGTCTGTATATAATTCATGACAGATAGCTTTCCACTTACAGTGGGTAACATATTAGGGTAATACTTGATTTATTTTTCAGATATTTCATGTCTGCCGATGGGGACTCATCAAGTGTTTAATGTGATACAAATGTTGTTGACGTAACATGAAGGTTAAAATCACCCATGTTGCAGCAAAATCATTGTATAAAAAATCAGTGTTGTTCCTTTGTATAAACTTGAAATTTTTCTATTGAATGGTAAATGGCGTGACTTGGTAGAAGCATTTCACGATGCGATAAGAAGAAAAAGTTGCCTTTCCACATCATGCGTTTTACTTCTGTGCTATGCCATAATTCTGGTGCCAGAAGTTGACACTCCTCTTCAAAACCTCGTAAATGAAGTGAAGTGTATTCCATGGAAAGGCAGCGTTTCCTTCGTGACATTTTGCCTTTTCATTTTATCCGAATTCTAAAATATTATGACATAAGCATTTTCCGCCAAGCTTTGTCGTTCCCTGCTGGCTTATACTTTAAATCTAGCCATAAGCCATTCATCGAACAAAAATTCAATGCGCTAACTCTAAAGAAAGTGTTCGCTAAGTGATACCAAGTATTGATTTCCAATGAGATTCCAATCAAAGAACGTCACTTATGGAAATAGGCGCCAATATCCTCAATATCCTCAAATCCTCAATATCGTCATCCCCAACCTCGCTCCATCGTTTACCTACCCCCGTCACCCCTCTTCATAATATATTTTTAGGTGGAATCGTTTTCTTCCCAACTCAAATGAAGAATAACATCTGATTTGAAGTCCTGACTAAATATTACAACTTTTTCATTGAATTTTTCATGACAAAAGCTGGGTTGTACCTATATCAATTGGAAAGAATTAATTATGTTTTTTGTTCAATGTTTATAATCAAAGCATATTTTTCTTTATTTTTGTATTCATCGTTTGATATTTTAATCCTAAACTTTGACTGAGCTTGGTAGGATCCATATTCAGTTAGTCCGAGTACTTTTGTGGTTGAAAGTTGGCTTTAACTTAAATGCAAGATAAACTATGCCTGCGTTAAATTTTACTGGCGTGAAATAGTCAATTGCTGATGCCCTTTTTGCATTGTACTGGCATAGCATCAGCTCAATTTCCAAGAAACTTTAGCTATGCGGAAACCTCAATCACAAAATATGTTTAGGATAAGTTTTATTACCCAAGGTTTTAGCACAAGAGATTATGAAAAGTTTCCTATCCATTGCGATGAAATGGCAATTCCGAAGATTTTCAGATCGATAGATACGGTGCCTATCCTCATTTCCTGCAAAATACTAGGATATAATTATTTAAAATATTGCTGTATGCAGGAATCATCCAGCAAATTAATGAGAAACTCAGGCAAAGATGTTAGTAGTCCTGGCTTTGGTTTATACCTGGGAGAAAATGGTAAACAAACTACGGCTCTCTGTGAAGTAACTGCTGGATATGAAGGTAACGGTAATCGATCAGAATGATGCTAATAGTGTTATACGTGTGCCATACTTTCATGTTAATTTCCTATAATGACAAATGAGTTATTTAAATATATTTTATGAGTTACCACAATATGTTTAGACCAAATATTATTAAGAGTAAATGTGGAAAAAAATGTTTCCGAAATTTTTGCGAATACACTAAATATTCTTCTGAAATAACATTATATTTTAATAGTTTTATTGCTCAAAAACTTTCTAAACAAGTAGTTGAGGAAACTTTTTTACTGTACGAGAAATAAATCTACAATAATGCATTATTTGCCTATAAATTAATATTATTATATTATTCCGCATCAATCTGGTAAATATTTGTATACCATGTCTAGTACTTGAATGGGCTATTAAAGATCTTTTCCAACAAATCTTCTCATATCTCATCACAATTAAAAAAATATACAATGCCCTCTTTTAAATTATAATGTGTAATATTTACGACAGTAATTTAATTACGTATGCTTTTTTACTATCTAAATAGTGTTTTCAATGTACTTATCTTCCTCATTTTCGTAAAAAGTACAGATATATGGTAAATATTAAACTGAGTTACTCAATTATCTTCTATTGTATGGTATTGATATGTTGTTTACGCATTCCGACCGATAAGGCACCATTGCTCCGTGAATTCAGTCAAAATATTTATTAGATAGCAATAAAAACTCAATTATTAATCCAAAAAGTTGGTCCTCCGGCTAGCTATCAATTGCGTTTCCCATATAAACGCCCGAAAGGGACGACCGGGTTATTTTGGATTAGAAATAGCACAGCATCTATATTGAAACGTTTGGCCAAGCATACATGTTTAAGAATGATACAATGCGTGTAGATAATTAAAAATGATAGGGTACGTATTTATTTTTAAAATACTTGCATTAGGAGTTTTGCCAAGAGAATTACCAAGTTTTCCACCTAAAAATGGTGCTACCAAAATGTCTGAAATAAAGTCAAATACGCCGGAAGAGAAGGGAAGTTTTCGCTTCAATAAGCGTCTCCTGGTAAACTGACGCAATGTGATAAGTCAAAAAAAATGATGAGGTGATAGGGGCCATGAATTTTTCTTTCTTAGGTGAGCAATATGGGATGGGAGGGTGGTTTGAAGAAGAAAGAAAATCCTTGCGCTGTCAGATATGTTCGCAGGCGGAAGAGCCCGAAGTCATTGCAAGGAAGGTAAGACTGTCCAGAGCGCCTTGCCTTCTTATTCACATTTCTTAACCGAGAGATTTTTTGTTTTCTCCTCCTCCCTCCCTCTCCTCCTGAATTTCTAACTCTACCATAGAGGAAAGTTCCTAGTCCCGAATCATTCTTTTGTTGTTTGTTGGGTGTGGGTAGAAAACCCGACTTAAAGGGTTTTTGCGCCACCTCGCATTTTGAAACTCCAGCGAATAAAACCTGCATTGTACTTGTTTGCAAAATTTTTGTTACTTTAAATTTACTACTCTTCCCCAACAGCCAACTTTCGAGTTCAAGGTCGCTGTATAGGCTTATTTTTCTGAATTTTCTGGTCCCTCGAAATCGCGGGGATCCGATCTTTCTCGTTTTACGCACAAAATGTCTTAAAACCTTACACTCATTTCCAATAAATGGGAGAGGGGAGATGGAGGGCTACAGTCTACCAATCATTGGATTGAACGACTATGATGATGACTCATTTCTAAGGCGTCGAATGTGATTTATTTAATATCTCATATGCGCTTTAATTGGTAGTCTCATAATATGCAGAGAACCTCTCCCTCGACTCCAACACCAGCAGATGTTGGTGTATTATACCAACTAAACACGCGAATCATCCCAACAACATGCTTGAACTATAACCTGTTAAAATTCGGGATAGCTAAAAATTTTTATAATACCAATTTTTTTCATTTTGATACCTTTTTTTTATTCACTCATGCATCTTATTGTTAGTCTGGCTAATAACTTGAAGGTGTTGCGGAGAATTCTAAGCTAAAATTAATGCATAAATGGTGACAAGGACATTAGATCTTGTCGGCTTGGAATAATATTTCGATGACGGTTCTCGGTTCCTAATAGTCTTGTCTAAAGCCTTCGTGTTTTGGGTAAAACGGTGAGGTCAGAAGACACTGTAGGCATCGTCGACACTGACTTATCCCCACCTAAATTAATGCCCAAAGTCAGCGGCTCTCGACAATACATATTGGGTCGGACTTCGGAGGTTGCGGGGAGAAAGATACTTCCTCTTGCCTTCCCCCCTCCCCTTGCCGAAGCATGACTGATCGCACCAGCGCAGTTTTGGAATATTTGTTATTTTCTTTATAAACTCAATGAAACATTTTTCTACTATTCCACAATAACTTCGAAACCGTACTAAAACTGCAGATGTTCTATATACCTTAATCCAAGGTTAAGTCCGTATCCAAATAACTCGTTCTCCGTTATTCAACGAACCGGGATTTCACCCTCGCTCGTGGAAAACCGGCATCGACGAACCAAAATAACCTCCACCACCCAAGGAAAATGACAGGATCTAAACCCCACATTAAATGTCCTTTTTGTTCTTCGCCTCCCTAAAACTCTCCCTGTTGCAAGCTTCCATTCGCATTCTGTATGTTCTGTATATAAACTACATCCCCAGTTTGGGGTGCGTACGGTGTGACACCATGGTCCACACCCAGTGGTGGTAATGTCCTTCCGTCCTAGGTTAACACCTTTGCTAACCTCATTCGTTTTTCCCTCTCTCTCTTTCTCGAGTCCACCGTTCCACCGTCCTCATGCCCGCTGGCCTCCCCTTCTTCTTGTCTCCTTATAACGGTCAATATTCACTTCCCCCGGAGGCGCATGGTTTTTTTTTTCTCCTGCCTTCCCAGAAGAGTGAAATTGACTAAAGCGGTTGAGGCAAGGGGAACGAGGAATACATTTTTCTTTATTTTATCTAATTTTTTTTGTAGTCCTCTCGGTATATTGCGTCGCATTACTGTTTTTTTTTATCTGCCCCTCTTACCGACCCCTCACCCCCTTACCTCCATCAAGGTGTCTGCCCGGAAGCGCATTCACGTGCGTGGCCCATGAATTCGGTTTGCAGGGCGCGCAAGTCGCAGGAATGGGATTTTCTTTTTCGGTGGGTTTTCGGTCAGGCGAAGCTGCGGGCGGTGCTTCGACCGTTCTCGGAATGGTAAAATTGCGGTTGTTGGCGCTCGGTGGGTATTCTTCCGCGAGTGGCATTTGGGGAAACGACCGCTCGAGTCGGAATGAGCTTCCGTTCGCTTTCCACCGAGAGAGTGTTTCCTTTTTACGCGCGCATCTACATCTTTTCGTGACTTTTTCACCGAGTGGCGAATGCATTGCGTCAGATGTCCGGGGATTCGGTGGGATGTTCGAGAAATTTCCTTTCTTTTCAGTTATCCACCCTTTGGTGTATTAATTGCGGTGCTTGCGAATTGGTTTCAAAGATGCTGGACTATAAGAGAAACGAAGACACTTTGCAATTTTCCACTTAATAAAATTTAATTTCGACTAGTTTCAACTTGACAAGTTCACTTGAAGATGATGTAGTAACATTGAAACTAGTCGACATTAAATTTTATT
>LYUA01001157.1:652496-666928 GCA_002093875.1 Calopteryx splendens | reverse complement strand
TCCACAACGGCGGAGACGTGCCCGTCTTCCCCCCCCCCGCGCCTATATTACTTATTCCAACCCCCTCCCCACTCCATCATCGTCCTCCTCCTTTGCCCCGCCCTCACCGACTCCTCAGCGTCTGTCCGCACGCCGACTCATAAGTCTCTCTGATTCATCACGAGGAGACTCTGATGTCCACGGGGAGATAAGGAACGTCCAAGGAATGCGGAACGGAGGGTAGGCGCGGACGAGCGTAAGAGCAGAGGATGAGGCGCGTGTGTGCGTAAGACGAGGGAATCCGCGGAGATTTCGACCGTCGGGAAACCGAGGGATAGGCCGCCGGGCAGGAAGGAAGCAATCGTCGAAACAGCAAGGGAGCAAAAACGGGAGAGACACCGAGGCTCCCGTCACGTTTCTCCTCCTCCTCCCCCACCCGTCCGGGCACTGATTTCACGAGGGAATTTTACGGCAAAAAGACGGAATTATTAGGACTTCCAAAGTGCCTATACCGGCAGATATAGGACCACCTGAGTGAAATGGGAGGAAAGAAAGGGGAGGAGGAAAAAAATCCGAAATGATATATAATAGACCATCCAGTTTTTCCCCCTGCACAATTCGTGAAGAGAACAAAACCATAATTAAAAACCCTAAAATTATTTAAGGGAAGACCTTGTCACCGGGCTTTCCTTTTGGACATAAGTCATAAACTAAATCATATACTTCCTACTGTCAACCAGAGACTTCAAACCGAAGGTAGGTTTCACATGCAAGTGTTTAGAGATAACTCTGGCTTTGATTGTGGGTAATCTAACTCGCGATCTGCGTACATTGATGGTAAAAGGGCTTAGCTCCGTTCCCTGGGCTGTCAACGGTTTATCAGAAAGTTTTGATACCCAGAAAATAGAACAGCCTGCATTTATGGGTGTTCAGAGAAAATATCCACGCTTGAACCTGGGGATGGGAAGTCATCAGCCGACACCTCCTCACAATAGGCTACCAAGACATTCTAACTACCAAATATTGCGTAGCTCGGTGTCTCTACCATACGCCCAAATGGTGGTCTATAATGATGCAAACGCAGGCAAATATACAGGTAAATGTAGTCTATATAAATATATATAATAAGAATAAGTACCAGAATAAGTGCCTAAAAATACACACCATTAATTGTTTTCCCACTTCATTGAGGAATGATTGGGAGAAACCAATGAAGTATTCCCCAATGAGCTTCTAGGCCATACTCAACTCCAGGAATTTATTCGTGACCGTGTATCCCCACGCATGCTCTTTCCACAAGAAGGATCAGAAATCAACTGAGCCTTCCTCTCTGTAAGAAAATCCTCTCAAAAGAAATTAATTGCCTTGGTAGATTTTCAACAGCTTCCAATTCTAAAAATAAGAGATTAAACTGCTTTCGGTAGCTAGTTGTTTCAAAAGACCACCAATATGGTTAGCATACTCTGCTCTAGGACTGTAAAATCGTAATTATATTGTATTTGTATTGTATTGTATATACCTTTTCAAAGGAAGGAGTAATTTTTCAAGCATTTAACTCCAAGGTCATGTTTTTGGTGAACACCTACGTTCTCCAAGGTAAAAATTATTCCACTCTTGTTAAAAGTAATCTATTAATTGCGTCAAACCCTGTCCCGGGAGCATAAGGGTCATTAGAGAAGAATGAGAGGGGAAGGAGGAGAGAGTGAGAGAGAACACGCATTTTTCGATCACTCGTCATTTTACAACATTAAATAGTGTTAATTTCCCACTCATTAGAAACATCATTTTGAGATTCGATTGCATACACTTCATCCAGACTATTATCAGTAACGTCTCACATGTCGCGGAATGTCTTCACACACATCTTACTACCATACCTATCAGAACAATTCACATTAAAGACATGCTCGTAACGCTCCCATTGTATCCACCCCTTCAGGCCTCCAAATTCCTCAACATCCCATCGCAAGAATCAAAAATTCATCTGGAGTCCCAGCTTCCATCTTGAATTCGTTCCCAAAGAAAAAAAATCGTTACATCATCGATAAAATTTAAATGAACTTGTCTGAATTTTCATTTAAGGAAATTATTTTTCGATAAGCTGGACTAAAATAATCTTTACTGAAAAGAGTTAACTGTGCGTGATTAATATGCTATAGTAAAGAATTTTATTAAATATTAGCTCGTTACCATGCTTTTATTTTGTTCTTTTGATTACAATTCACAGTATAACTCATATATGTAAGCATGATTTTGTTTACTACTCCCCTAAATAAATAATTTCTTGGCTTCTATTTTATTAGGTGTAATGTTTTCTACTTTCGATGCATAAATCATCCATAATTATTTTACTTTATGAATATAATTACTTACAGAGGTAATATAAAAAAATATTTATTGTTGGAATGCATTTTTAACTGTGAATTTTTACGCATGTTTGTAACTTTGTTTAAATTCATTCGTTATTTATTCCAGGGAAAATTTACAGATCCCGGGCCTATTCGATTTTGGATTATGAATTGAACGTATTTTCACTGACTTTTGGCGAAATCATAGTTTAAGATCATTGCTTAAGATGACTTACATTGATTTTTGTCGGCACGGTGATTGCGCTTGTCATGTTCTTGAAAATAAAAAATATATTATGAGGCTTTAAATTACTTACCACTTCCGTCATCAAAACGACCAAATCACATTGACAAAAGGCAGGAGATGTCTGTAGTGATGAATAAATGTCGCTCACAGATGGAGCCCAGGTGTTGAAGCGAGAAGATTACAGGAGAGAAGGCGTAATTTTACGAGAAAGTAGAAACGATTGAGTATTACCTGCGCATAGAAAAAACTGTAATATTACGGGTTCATTAACGCGACAAAATTCGAGTTCTACCGGGAAAATTTGTAAGATACTTAGAAAGGATGCAACCCGCTGGCTCCCAAATGTCGAGGATCCAATCCCGTTCTCTTTTCCACAAAGAAAAGAAATTAGTATTGTGTATACATAATTGAAAGAGGACTTTTTCGAGAAAGAACACAGTACGGTAGGAAGTCAGAATATTGGATTAATTGGCTGCTCTATCTTTTCCACGGAATACCACTATATCCCCTCGTAGAGTATTTTCAAGGTTTATCTTCTGTTATTCCCCAATGACCTCTTGCTACCGTCCCTCGAGGTCCAAGACGGCCTTAGCACCGTATTAGTTCTCATCAACTTCCTTCCATCCTTACCCTTGAAATAGCTTTCATAGCCTATGAATAGCCGTCAAGCGAGGGACACATGATAAAACGTTCCAAACACTGCTACGCATGAGAAAACGTGTTAAATATAATCAACCATCATCATTTTAAGGCCTCCAAATCAATACAATAGGGTGTGGTTTCAAAAAACATTAAATGAAAGTAATGAAGTAGCCACGCATAGGTATATGCAGACAAACATACAGATTAGATGTGAAAATTAATGCTATTGTTTAAAATGGCAAAATAGTGTCACTATGCGTGAACAGTAGAGCGATTACGCGATAGAGGAAAAAAATTACCATCTAACTACGAAGGAAAATAAATTTTAGATTTCAGACCCAAATATTTGGGTGATCCTGTAATTAATCCCATCGTTAAATGAAAAACAGTCGTATGTTGGTAGCTGGTTCAGAAAAAAATAGGATAGTTTCAAATCGGTACGAAAGAGTAATATAAGCTACACTTTATTTCAATGAATGAAACAGTAAGTCAGGCTAAAAATTCTACAAGCATAAAGGTCACCGCAGTTGATTTCTCACACTAAGGGAATTCTTAAAAATGCCCACACTCGCAGATATGACCAACCAAGTAACACTGCCCTAATAGTATATTTGTAAATAGTTATGTCATAATCTAAATTATATTAGTTGGTATTTTTGCGAAATCTTGATGAGCCAATCATTCCGATTTTTCTCACGTGTCGCCCTCAACTCGAAAGGTTGATTTTTTCCTCTTTCTAAAATGACGTAATATTTGCAATTATCGAAAAAATCCAATCGTTTTGACCTCCAGTAATTATTTTAAAGTTTCTTGTTTTCTGGGGCCCAGGAGAGCCTATGGTTTTCAAAGCTACAACAGCATTAGTAGTGACGTTTTATTTTGACACAAATTGAAAGTAAACCACGTAGGAGAGACAGTTTAGAGGTCACTGTGAAGGTAGAACCAAACTGTGAAGGTAGGACTCACCACTGAAGTGTAGGGTGTCAGCTCCGTATGGTTTCCATCATCCCTCGATGCGATTGAGATAAATGCTTCTTTCGAAATCCTTTTATTCCCCCGATCTTCGGAGGAAGCGCGGGCCTATGGTCCCCTTATACGGATGCCCATACAGCGGAGTAACTATCAGTCGGGCCCCAGGAAGAGGTAATCCTCCCTCCCAGTCCTTGAAACTTAGGATTCTTGGGATGGTGGTTCGGATCCTGAAACAGCACGAGTCACCTTAGAATCTATATTACCAGAGCTAGAAATTGAGGGTATACAGTGCACTTCAATTTCACAACATATTTTTTCCAACAGATATGCTCGTGCACGAAGACTATGGTAAAGCTATCGCATGAAAGTATGAAAATTTGAATTGAAAAACCGAATGGCTTGACACACTGAAACGCAGGCCTTGCAAAACAAACTGCAGTTAGTCTTGATCTCAAAGTAAACTCCCCTTGGAAGAATCCTGACAGTGAGTAATTGGCCAACGAACACAGCCAGCATACGGGAGATCCGGGCTCGACTCTCTATGAAGTGAAACGGAATTTTCATGAAGCATTTAAACACAGCATATTTCTATCACTTATTCCACATTATGTGCCATTATTTTCATCAAGTATGCCAACACATTAGCATATTCCTCTCACTTACTCCACATTAGAAGCCATTAATCAAAGACGGGGCTAATTTCAGAGTGAGAGGCAATGGTAGGTGTCAGTGAAAATTACATGGAATACATCGACAATTGTATGGATAAAACAGTTTTGTCCCATATTCCCCAGCAGCAATAATTATAGTTCATCGGCGACCATTTGCTGAGTTGAACATTTTTGTCCTTCTACCAAAAGAAATCAAAAGCTATCCATCATCAAATTGTGCCCCAGATGAACCAAAAAAATCTTCTGAAAAGCACGAATAAAAAATATGGGTAAGCATAAAGAACACTAAATTCTAATAATAATTAAGCAATAATAAATATCAATTAATAGAGTGAAGGGGATTCACTGAGGAGGCTGTCACTTGGCGGAATTCCATGATTGTGAAAAAACACTGGTTTGATTGTTAAAAAGACTTCTTATTTATCCAAATAGAAATTATTAATGCATCACTACTCCTTTTGAATTTTCCTTCACTCGAGGTGTAGTTTTCATGATATTTTTCCTGAGTCAACCTTTCGGCTGCAATGGCCCCGAAATGTGTAGATCCACATTTTCTATTTGTGCATTTGTCGTCAATTAAATAGTTTAGAGTCAACTATTAATGAGATTATTCTTTACCAAGAAACCACACCTATCAACCTGAGGGTTGTAGAGATAGGTGAGGGTATAGCTCAACCTGAACTACAACCCATGGCGTGTGAAATTCCCACATTCGAGGTCCCCTTCCTTCGGTTCCCACTTGCTTTACCACTAAGTTCTGGTTTCCAGAAAACACTACCGTTCGGATTTTACATTGGGTTGTCCAAAAGCTTTCTCTGGGATTTGAACCTGGGATCCTCACCAGTCAAGCGCTCTACCCACTGAATTACCGCGTCACCGCAAAATTATTGCTTAATGAGTTAGTATCATTACGGAACCAAGGTCATCTTGAGAGCATTAAGTTACCTCTACTTTAATGTTTCTTACACCAGGATATACGTCCGTTAATTACCGAGTCGTGCGTAAGACGAAGAAGCTGTGAAAAATTATTACTACTCCATAAAAATATATGAGGCACATCAATTTTGAGAAATTTAATGATATAATTAAAATTTGGAGTGAATTGACTCACTGCCAGAGTGGAAATTGTTACTTCATCCGATTAAGAGCTTAAGAAAAATATCTTGACAACGGCGCAGAGAGTTTACAAAAATTCAAATGGAAAAATGCCGCAGTTATTAATTATGTACATTTAATTACGCAGAGTTGAAATATCATTTATATTTTACTTTTAGGAGTAGATGTGACATGAACAATGCAATACACTATAAATAATGCAAAACGAATTGGCAAAGCGCTACACATATGTCACGTATTTGACCGAAAAACGCATATACTTTCCACAGTTTACCGTAAAAGTGCATCACGAATCTTTCACATCACTGAATTAAAAATATAAAAATTTCGTGGAAATGCTAAATGTTGGTATTTGTAGAATAAATGTCAGCTCTGCATATTTATGACGGGCGTGTGTCGCGCTGAAAAGGGGGGTAAGTCGCTCGCAGGGTATTTTTTCCGAGTATCCAAATTGCTTCAAGTGAGACTTCAAAAGACCTGCCTAACATCAATTTCATGTATTTAACAAAGGAGTTAAACGCGCGCTGCCTATTCAGCAGGGGAAGTAAAAAAATCGTTAATTTTATAAGGGCATTCCGAGGTTAGTTTACTCCCAGTAGCAGGAGGAAAGCAAAAAATGTTTGGCATCTTAGTATAAAAAAATATTTTTTACGATGACTATATTTCTTAGTCTATATCATAACCTGCTCTTACCAATACGACGCAGAAAATATTCTGCTGCTATCCACACATTGCCGAAAATTGTATCATACGTACTTGTGTGGATTACATGTATACAACACACAAGTTTACGAACCGTGCGGAAAATTGGTATTTTCAAAGAGCAGAAGCCAGATAAAAGATATGTTAATTAAAAGCGTCACAAAATGGTCGAAAATGAGAATAACATAATTGGGTCAGTTAAAATTGCTTTCTGAGAAGCAATAACAAAAGTTATTAATAGGTGCGAGAAATTATTTGCTGCTGTATATCCTTCCCAATCCCCGTCAAATTCCCCCATTGTCTGTTAAGTGATTCAAAGACAATTCCTCGATAGGGGTTTTCGCGACCTGCCCCAGGTAAGCCATTCTGTTTTTATCAAACATTTTTCATTTCTACCAATCCTTTCTCACAAGAATGATACAGACAAATTTGGGAAGAAAAGGATTCCCAACATTTATTTACGCTCTCAGTGAACGATGCTTGTCTGATTCGAGTTGTCTCACTGTAGGCCAAACACTCACGGCACTCCCAATATGAAATCTTTTTCAAGCAGGCTTTTCTCTGAATTTACGGATGGAATAAAATTACCCCCACGTGACTCGGACCCGAATAGTCGAGCGGCGACATCCTGCCACTCCTTCCCAGTGACTTTATTACCCGTAGTAAAGGGTCAGAAGATCTGATGAAAAAATAAAAAGGAGAAGCGTGAGGGGTAAGTAGACTTACTGAAGGCCAGGCGATGGACAGAACACTTATGGTGCAGCAGCTTCTTAGTCATCATAGCACTCACAAAAAACTTAGTATTCACTCCATATTACGGCAAATAAATTTCACATTCACTCCCCACAAACCCGTTAAGGTGTATCAAAATGGTCAGTAAAGCATTTTATCAGGTACACGTGCTGTGGTAGGAAGTCATGATTGATGAGAGTACAGAATGAGTGATTCTAAAGCTACACTTAAACGAAATCAAGATCGTGCGGTACACATCGATTTACATTGAAGGAACAGGTTATGAATAGGTCTGACTGAAGAAAATTAGTTTTAACCATAGCAATCGCTTCTTAAATTATTTGCCAAGAGTAATTACTTTCTGGTTCACACGTGCACCCTAACGTGCTTAAATATGGAGCTGCTGGATAAGGATAAAGCTGCATCTTGATCCTTAACCCTCCATCCGGGAATTCAAACGTTTCCCTTGGCAACACGCGACAATTAAACCATGAAGCAGTATTTTAACAAGATTATTTATTAAGTTCAATTCATATTCAAATAAAATAAAAACCTGCCGCAGACAATTCTCCCTTTGCGGTGATGATATACCACATTTATGAGCATTCCGCTGTTTCTGAAAGCAGCAAGAGAAAAAAATCGTCGATGTATTGTGTGTTTGATTGCGAGCGAAAAGATAGAGTCGAAAAAACAACGACCGAGTCGTGGATACGGGTTTGTGACACCTCACGTTCCGAGTCCTCTGCTCTTTGAGAACGATTTCGTAAGAGATTACACTGCTCCATCGCCTCCCATCCTTCATCCATCGGCTTGTATGCTCACACGTTATTCGAAAAAAGTCGCGCGTGGGTGCGGTTGCGTACAATGCGAATTCGAATGAGGCTAGGGCCCAAAGACGAAAAAAAGTGAAGAATGGTGGCGCGAGCCACGTTGAGGATGTTTGACGAAACGACCGAGGGAGTTGAGAAACAGAACACGATAGGTTGACCCTTATCGCCCACCCTCCCTCTTTTAAGTCAGGGTAATGAAGCGGAAAAATGTCACGCATGTTTATTACGAATTGAAATTATTCATTCGGAATCATATTTAAAAAAACAGGCTGATTGAAGAAAACTTATATTGTACCAGTGTCTTGAAATATTCTTGATGGAAGTTCCGTAACTCAAGTGTGAAATATACCACAAAATATCGTACTATAAAATGGTGATATTCATTGTACCTATTCATCGACTACTAACCATCAACTTGGAGATTTCAATTTCAGATGCAGTTGACAGAATGAATATATGGAAGAAGTATGACATCTCACTCCAATTGTTAGCCATGCAGCCTTGAAGGGACCATACGCTCTATTTAACTACCACAGACATATAAGACCTTTAAAATTTATTATCCCATTGATAATTCCCCGGTTTCGTGTTAAGCCATTTTTCCATTTACCAAAGTTAAGAATTATTAAAAGGTAATTTGGGACTCTCATTTCGGCTATCGCAGTTGAAATTAAGAGGGCTCTGGAAGGCGCTAACAGAGTCTAAGGTCCTCGCCATTCCCGGAAAATTGTCCGAGACCCCACCTTTTTCCCAAGTACCTATATCTCAATATCTAATCCTCAGTACATCAATAAACAACCCCTCTCTTATGTTCATCGTAGTGAAGATAATTTCCCTTCGATCGGAAATATTCTTCCAATCCTTCATGTGGGTTCACAGGAACGATTTATCGAGTGACTTCTAAGTGAGGCAGCGTAGTAGCCTAGTTAGCAGGACATTCTACGGTTGACCTTTCGAGATTCATATCTGGTTGATGCCCATGTAAATATCCAATAAAAGGCAAACTGCGTGTTTGCCTGTCTGCGTGCCAAAACTTTCTGGGGAACTGCAGGCAGTACAGGGAAAGAAAATGGTTCCTTTTAAGGGGGCCTTTTTGCAGGAACCGGTTCTTCTAACGTCTATCAAAAAGAACAGGATGCCTAACTCCAAATATTTTCATTTTGATTTTTTCGACACTGCCTAATTGTATTTAAGAATTAAAATTAAATAATTTCTGTGGCTACGCTCCAGTTTTTCCACGTGGGGTAGGAAAGCTTTTTCACTTTCAAAGTAAATATATGAATAAAATCCGGCAGTTCGCAAGGGACCCAGGATTATTTTGTGAAGGAAAATTTAGCCACACTTCAATGGCATGATAAATCCTGCAACCTCAAGCTTTTACGAAGGGGAATTTTTCGATTAAATTTTTAAAATATTTTCTTCCGTTTTTCTTTAAGATACCCTTAAGTCAATTTTTGCGAAGGGATTTGATAGCAAAAATTTATGTACTGGTGAGTGTAAAAAGAGTAAAAAAGGAAAAATAGGCCCATTAGAAAAGATCTGATAGAATCCATCAGGCATGAATTTAAGTACGAAGGAAAAAATCCGACGCTGATTTTTCGTGCCATAAGTTTCACAATAAGACACCAAAAGTGCTTAGAGCTCATTTAGAGATCCAGCTTACACTGCATACAAAGAAATTTCCAACGCAATTTACGAGTGCTTGACGTAGGAATTCATTTAAAAAGCTAGAGTGCTGTGTTAGTGCTGAGAAGAATCTTCAGTATTAATTATATGTTCTATATCTGAGTTAAGAAAACTTTTTATGTCCTTCTGATCTTAACTCTGAGGTAATAGAACCAGACCGAGTGTTGTTCCTCCGGTTCCGGCGAAAAGATCCCAACTGGGGAGCGATGCCTTTCATAATCCGCCCTATTGAGGGTGTACCTGAGACACCCTAGGGTCAACAGGCCGACAATCAACATGCGTCCTTCAAAATTGTCACAGAGTCAAAGGGGTTATTTGCATGCATTCATAATCGAGTGTTTTTAAATGTTATCAGTAGCTAAAAATTAAATAAAAATCTCAAATCAATTTATATGAGCCTTTAAAGAGAACAGATCTTACAGTTCAAGATTTAAGAGGGAAAATATTACCACGTAGGTACATGTATATTTTTTTAAATGACAAATATTAACCAGTAAGTTATTATGAAATGCGTACAAGTTTACAGAACTACGAAAAAATTTGTCTTCAAACAGAGGCGCGAAGTTTGGCCAACACGAAGGTACCCTCTCGTTCGCCATTTCATTCTACAGTACAGGTTTCTACAGTTTCATTCTACAAGTTACAGTATACTCAATATAACCAAAAGGTAATTTGATATCACGAAACCCCATGGCCGTTAATAGAAACCAAAGGTTGATTTGTTAGGCGAGGAGAGAACTCATCTCGTACTAACTACGCCAAGTGAAATTCACTCGGTCACGGTAGAAGTCCGGCATTTTTCCTTCTACGCCTGCGGTATTCTAAAATCGTTCGGCTAAGTTCGACTGGGCGAGCCCAGAGGCATTTTTCGTATAGGAACCTCCGGTCTTTAGCCGAGCTTTCTACCCTTTAGGCTACCCCAGCTCCAGATTTTCCTTTTGCCTTACGAATAAGTTCCATGCATGAAGCTACATACACTGCCATTATGGCACAAACATGGTAAATTCATCGAAAAATATGATGATCGACAGACCGAAAAAGGTCAGCAAGAAATCCAGTTTTCTCAGGATAACCATTTCAGCTTCATAAATTATTAATGATAAAAAACGATACGGAAGAAACTGAATCCCGATTAGGGATATGGATCAGAGATAACCATTACACTATTTTATTCAAAACTCTAATTACGAAATAAGAACTTTGGCCCTTAATCTTATAAATAAATGAGAGAATATTGAAATACATATTAACAAGTTGCCCTTAATTGCCAAGAATATAAATCTAAAAATTCTCTATAGCGAGTGTATTTGAGAAAATTCCCATTCCATAAACAATTTTGTTTCAAGTTGCAGCACATGCGTCCTTCCAAATGAGACCAGAGCTGCTTGGCCTCACACACACCTACCTGCCCGACCTTCGGGTTGGGTGGGCGTGCAATACGCTAGCCGAATAACTGAACCACTCCTAGTTCGAATATCTATTTCGGGCATGAATGTGGTAATGCTCCCGTACAAGTTTCCCTTGATCGGATTTGCGGAGCGACATTACATCAGGAGTCTGAGCACATCGAAAGCCAATTTTTAACTACAACTTCACACAAGGTTTGGCCTAAATCTTTGTGCTTCCGACCCATTTTAGCCACCTCTGTGCCAAAAGCAAAAATTGTGAGAAGCAAGTGAGCTATAGCTCCAAAGCAGCGAGAGCTGCTCATTGCACCACATGATAAACTGAATATTAATCACCCCGACATTTATACGAATACTTTGCAACAGTTCTATGTGCTAACCAAAGGTCAATTCATACTTTTAATTTCAAGACATTTAGTAAAGCATAACTTGTCACCTTCATATTCACTAAAATAATTTATTTTCACAACCCAGATTTCAAAATTTCAACGTCATCTTCATGTGTTCTGACTTGTGAAAATAATTTATATTAGTGGAAATGAACAGTACAAAGTTATTTTTACATAGTTCTGCTTATTTTCCTAAAGTTACGGCCAAGTTTGTTGATTTTTCTATAATGTAAAGGTCATTAAAAGCTCCCATTCCCGTAGGACCTTTGTTCCCGTCCATTGAATTGAACGCTAGAGATATAAAAACCCTTCAATTTTAAAACCAGAAACTTGCTTCATCAGCGAATGCTATAATTATAACGGGGCCATTTGAACACTAAAATTAAAGAATAAGATCCTAGAAATGGAATTTTACTTTTCCTACGCTAACGCCGGGGAAAATTCATCATCTAAGTTAACCTCCCCTACCATAATAAAATAAAATCTTCCAGTTCCAGCGCAGACGAAATTCATGAGACGATGTCACTTTTATGACCTCTTCATTATAACTCGCGTCGTACCGGTGTGCGCAGTGTATCAATCATGGCACCTTTTCTGCCAAATCAACGTCAGATCACCTCTACACGCGCCCCGTTGCCTTGCTTGACTAAGACACCTTGCCCAGGAAATTTCGTGAACTATCTTTTGTCAAACACTCAAGAAGTCTTTCACAAATGGCAAACGGAGATTCATCAAGCGACACTAGTCACGCACAGGGATGATGTGCTAAATATTGGGTTTTGAAGTTTTCAAAATTGATCACCTGAATTTTAAAAAGTGGCAGTAAAAATGGCACATTAAATTCTGACTGGAACCAAAGTTGAAGTAAATCCTTGCAGAAATTATGATAGGAGTAGTTGAGGTAGTTTCTATGATTAAAACACGTCACGAAATTTCCGACCTGAAGAATTAAATTACGTCGATTCTGCCATTCTTCAAATTTTACGCAGCCAAAACTGTGACCATAATCCAGCATGTTAAAGAATATTTTATTAATCTGAATCGTTAAGATAATAACATCGTTATTCAACAAGTATCAAGAGACAAAATGAGTTCATATTCTATTGTATTTTAAAATAAGAGCGCCCATACGCAAAGGTAACTATGCTAAAGATTACGCGTTATGAACTTTTCACATCGATTACCACAAACCATAATTTTCCGGAGTTCTAAATGTTAATTGGATTCTGAATGTGGTGGTGTTGGCATGAAGATGCTGTAGGATCTAGAAAACTGCGATCCTTAAATAAAAGGTGTTCAGTTTAAAAAAATTGCTGCGAGTACTTTTAAATAGGAGAATAAATCGCCGATTAACAATAAATACATAGAACAGGCTTTATGAACGAACATATAATTAATGCAGTTTTGCAGCTAGTATTTCCAAGGGCAAATGACGTTTTCTAGTTGGCCGGTAACAGTAACGTGTTTCGATTGCCTTGGCGCCCTTCTCTTTCGCCTACTTTTTCATTTCTCTTTTGCTACGAACTTCTTTTGGCAGTCGAGGGTCTGAAATCAACTTCTGCTGAATTTGCTTTCACCGCTTCTTTAATGTGCATGCGACGAATTCTGTGGAAAACCTTTCCAATGCCTGGAACACTTTTCGGTGGTGATCTAAATTAAAGTGAAATCCTCTTAAGAGCAAGCGTTCAGGGTATGAACAAAGTTATTAGCCATATCTTTGTTTTTTTTAATTTCAAATACTTAAAAACATTAAAAAAGGTTGTTATAATTGAAGCTACATGTACTGTAAAATAAGTATTATGGAACCTTATACAGACACGCGTTTTAGATTTTAAAATAAGATCTATTCAAAGAGATAATTCGTTCACGTAATTTATTACGGCGTTTCGAGAAACCCAAGTCAAAGCATTTCACAATGCAATATACACATTCAAAAAAGTAGCTACACTATGGTTTAAGTAGTGCAGCATAGTAGGGACTAGTAGGCAGAGCGCTCCGTTGCTATCCGGAGGATACAGGTTCGTTTAAAAAAAATAAGGTTTTAAACATCTCATATTAGGTGCATAAACTTTTTCTGAAATGTATAGAAGAATATATGAAGCGCAGTGCTTAAAATTAAAAAATTAACTTATATTCAGCTAAATATTAACATTAATACTGGAATAATTTCTTGTACTCATGTGAATGACATAGTAAATCTTCCGTAAGACGAACTTAGCGACTTACACCGCAGGACTAAAAATTCAGAATTGTATATCCGCAAAATATGAACGTATTAAACATTTCAGCTCATTATTAACAGTTGAAGGCAAGGCAGGTTACCGAAGATCATAAAAAAGGAGAGGGAAGGAATTATAGAGGAAAGCCAACGATAAAACACAAGGTGATAGAAGACTTCAGCGAAAGTAACCACGAAGAAATGAAAAGATTGACGTGGAACAGGATGGCTCGAAGAGCAGCGGCTATAAGCCCATCTTCGCTTTCATTCCCTATGATGAGGAATATGATAATGATAACCAATCAAATCCGTAGATAAAGAATATAGTAGATTCTTACTCGCAAGTGTGCCCTTATCAATCACGATTTGTAATATTAAGAAATATCCCATTCAAATATCACCATCACAGTAATCAACCCGAAGATCGGTTTGGTAGGTGAGGGTAGAGCTCAACCCAGTACTAAGCCCAACGGCATGGGAAATTCACACATCAG
>LYUA01001157.1:600369-611977 GCA_002093875.1 Calopteryx splendens | reverse complement strand
CAGCACGCCCTCCATCCACTTTTCCTGCCTTCTTTGGATTTCTCCCAATAGCACTCTCCTCCCCTACCATTCCCAAAACCTCGTTCGTTTTCCTTTCCAAACTGACAGTATATTCATTAAATGTCTGCATATCTACTCTAGGCTTCTCCACACTATTTCGGACATAATGACATGGGAAAATTGGAAAAATATTAAACTCGCAATACTAGAACCTATTACGGTAGACGGAAAGCCGTCAAACCCCACGGAGCTCACGAAGAAAGTAATGCAACATGAGAGATTAAAGAGAGAAAAACGTACAAAACAAGATAACTGAAGATGGAAATGTTTTTTCAAACAATATGGAAGGGGCAAAAAGGAAAAAATTGGCAGAATAGTCCAAGGAAAAAAATGGAATTCTAACAGAAGAAAATTCTCCTGACACTCGGAAACGAAACCCAGGAAGTAAGGGAAAAACGAACAAGAACTACAGAGGAAGACCCCGGATGAGAAATCTGGATCAAATAATTTCAAACATCAAAGAGAAATATTTAGATATAAAGAGATTATCTAATAAACTAATTTAGTAGAGTCACGTGAAACTTATCTTATGATTGATGACTGGTGATAATCATTATGAAACGATTTCTAAAGTTAACTTCTGAAAGTTATTTTTTTACATCAGAATACATAAAAACATTGTTCACGTTATTATATAAGCAGAAAATAGGATTATGTAGGTGACAATAATCACTGTGGATGAAACGATAAATGATGAGGAAAATATTTAAGGATAAAGAGAGGAATAATTATAAAGAGAAAACTATGTGTCACAGAAATAATAATTACAAATAGGACGGAGATCAATACATTGATTCGAAGGGAGTCTTCATGATATTAATATTATAAGCAATCAATGAAGAAAACGAAATCTTGCAAGTGGCTTTACTTTATCAAGGCAAAATATTAGTTTACAATTCGCAAAAAACAATCGCAATTGAGTAACACTTTTGGTGAATTCATTAAGATTTTAGAATATACGCTTTGAGCGATTACTGACACACAACGCCATTTCGGAATGTCGAACCTTGTACAAATTCTACACGGGAATAGATTTACATTTAGCAACGTCAGTAAAAGACAAATAAATTCTAAGGAACGAATTTTTAGAAAGCAGTTTAGGAACTCATATTAGAAATAAATATGTTTAGATAATGTAAATAGCATCAACATGGCAAAATTAAGGCTCCTTGGAAACATTTCCATTTAAAAAGCTGCATTATCCCTTAACGTTCGCTTACTACTACTGGCGTTTTCTGTCGGTATTTGATTACAGCTATTATATTTTGTTTTCTTTCAAAGAAAGGTTCTATGAACCTGTATGAATGGATCGCTGATCCGGCAAGGCTTATAAAAGTCAATGATAATTTTTTTAGCCTGGCCGATCTCTTCGATGATTCAAAAGCTTACATGAATTAGCTATGTCGGCCCTCTTAACTTAAATGAAATATAACTCTGGAGCCCTTCAAACCACATTTTAGATTATTCAGCAAGTTATTTGGGACATATTATAAATAGATCCACTTAAGAGTAATCCCCATTAAAGAGTCAATTCACGAGTACAACCGTAACTGTTAGCTCTTACACGCAAACAATATAATTATTAAATTCTATTGATTCCTCTATTATATTATATTGGTTCATTTCGTGAGAGTTTGCAATATTTATTTTTTTTAATAAATACCCCACGTACCATTCTGCAGAACAAATTTTGATTGCGGTAAGACGTTTTAAAACGGCGAAACGCGTCGTACCGGTATTAAAATTTGTTCCGTGGAAGAGTACGTTTGCTATTTATTAATTTAAAAGTTAGTAATATATATATTTTGTCATCAGTAGATGTACAGTATTCTATTTCATCGCACTCTTAATATAATACGGATTTTAAATAACTGTAGAAGTACCATACATTAGATGCACTTATTCTTTGAATTTGATATTACTAATTATTTTTTACTCAATATTATTTTTATAATTATTCATAGAGTTGCTAACTTGCTAAGACTATAACGAAGTTTTTCATCGTGGCTTGTACCCTGATTAACCCTACCTCACACACTTAGTGACATTCAATTAATAAAGTGATTGAAGACTAATTTTAAAGCAATAACATAAATTAATTGCATATGAACTAATTGAACTAATGAATGTCACATTTTAAGAAGCAAGTTCTATGCATACAACAAGCTGCCGAACACCTATCACAAAGTCGTTTCCCTTGCCAATATGTCTTTTTGTCATTATCAGTTGAAGTAATTGCAGTTATTGTATGGATTCTAATGGTGAATTTTATTTTGAAATGAAATTTAGATGGGTAATTCTCCTTATAAAATATATTTTAATTAAATTACCGAACTTTTCACATCGGCATGCCGGCAAGTAGCCATGGGGTGAGAAAAGCACAAACTGAGTACAATCATCTGGAAGAAGTAACTAGGAACGTTTCATGAAGAAAACACTTGACGAAGGATTCTAATGCAATGGTGGGCAAAGGGAGAGATGGAAGTCGGGGCATCGGGAACAAGGAACGACCGCGGGAGGAAGAAAAATAATTTTTCATGACAAAGGGTTTAATAATAACTATAACCTGGTCCAAACAAGATCAAACACACGGAGGGGGAAATGCTGGAAGTTACCTGTTGAGAGCTGTTAGATATAGATTTAGGAACTTCATTAATTCTCAGTTTTCGAGAGCGAATGTTGACTCTAAATCATAATTTAGAGAGAGCCAAATATAAAGCTAAATTCAATGGGATTACGAAGGGAAGACGGTCGCGTAAGTGGAATGCAGAATCTTTAACATTATAGGTAGAAAGATTTTTAAAAAATATCGAAATCTGACAAGGGAATAATAGAAATTATATACCTACACGATAATAATTTACAAACCATGTTATAAAGGAGAGAATTTTAGGACGTTAAAAGAAATAAAAAATGGAATAACGTGAACATGGAGTTATGGAGAAAAAATATAGAATTAAAAGCAAAACCAAGGGTATAAACTAATTGGGGGACAGAAAGGTGGATAGAATAACTGTGAAAGTATGGAGATATAACAGAGACACTGAAAAATGGGGGTGATACACAGAAAGCTGAAAAAATTTCCAGGAATTAGAAAAATAAAATTACGATGCTCACTGCTAGAGACAAAACATGTGAATTATTAATAAATCCTTAAGAGATTCAGGCAAGTTATAGAGAATATGTGGAAGGATTTTATAATAAAGATATTCTTTAGGCCACCAACTTTAGATATTAGGTAGGTATTAGGGAAAGTGGCATAGACCCAGGTCTGGCTGAGACTGGTTTGTGAGAGAGAAAACTCAGGGGGAGGAAGGAAGGAGGAGTTGGAACAGTTTATATCCCTGCTGAATTACTCAAAAGTTTACGAAAATCGAAATAAGAGCTCAAATGGCCTCATTCGTTGAACTTATGAGGGAACAGTTGGTGTAGAAACGCTGGCGTAGCTAGAATTTGTGCCGCCCGGGGTGGTCACTAACACTTTCTCCCTCCCGCGCAAATTTTCACTTTTGCGATCAACTTGGGGACAAATGAAAACCTCTGGGGAGTGGTGGGGGGAGTGCAACAAAAAGCGCCGTCCCCAAAAAAGTGCCGACCGGGGCGGACCATCCTCCTCCCCCTAGAGCTGCACCCCTACAGGCTAGAAGGCTTCGTTAGATCCCATCCCGAAAAGACAAAATCAGCAGTATGTGAGGACTAAAGGGTCACAAGTTAAATTGGCACGCGGCAAAGATAGTGTTACCGATTATCAACAAAAGGATTAATGAGAGGGTGAACAACTACTTAGGCAGAGATGAGTTTCGATTTATAAATGGGGAGGGGGTGTGAGAATATGTCATAAAAACAATAATAGAAAGAAAGAATATAATCAGTATATTTTTGTTTCCGAAGTGGATTTCGAGAAGCCATTCCACATAGTAACTTGGACAAAGTTATAAGATATGGGTGCAGACTGAAGAGATATATGGTTTGTTCTAGACCTGTGTACGTCACAGAAGGCTTAAACTAAAGGTAGCGGATAGAGAATATAGGTAGATGGGCAGTAATAGCCTGGAGAGATAAGACGGGGTTGCCCGTTATCGTCAGCGCTTATTAATTTAAGCAGGTGTCCCAAGATCAAATATTTACTCAAATATACCTATTCCATCAAATTATACATTTTGCCAAAGTCATTCACCTATGTCACACGCTAGACACCAAATACTCGTATTTGTGCAAATACAAATAAATGCTTGTACATTCTGCAACCAGCTGGTTGCTTAATAAGCATTTTCGTTGACCGCGAAAACAAGTGATTTCCGAAAGTAAATACTGGAAACCAAACGAATTCTCAATAAAAACAGGTGGGAAACACTATACATATTCCAGATTAGAATGAGGCTAGCTTATTCGCGCCCTCTTCAAATGTCCCTGGACTTGATACTGGAGATAGGTAATCAAATGAATGAAAAGTAGAAAGTCAATGAAGGAAGTTGTAGTACGAGAGTATTTAAGAAGAAGAAAAGAAGGAGGATAAAATGGGAGGAGAGATTCAGGCAGCGTTGGGGGCTGGAATGAAGGTAGTAGGGAGGGCAGAATGAATTACGTTAGCTAAAGAGGCATTAACAAAGAGGAGGGAGTTCATAACAGAGAACTCAAGTAAATACGGGCATAAAAGTTTAACGAAAACTTTAATACGGAGCATAGAGGTGAATGGCTGCGAAACTTGGTCGTTGAGGGGAGGAGTAAGTATAATATAATAGAATGGGGGTGTTGGGAATGGAGAAAATAACATGGACGCAGAGGAAGACTAACAAAGAAGTGATAAGAACGTCAAGGGAAAAGAGGAAGCTGCTGGTAAAAATTCTTAAGAAAACAGGAAAAGTGAATGAAATAGATATTGAGAGGTAATGAGAAGCTGACAAGGTCGTATTAGAAGGTAGAATGTTGGGTAAGCGAGGTAGGAGGAGGAGGAAAAAATAGGTATGTTGGACGGAATGAGGTAAGGAAGAAAGTATTTGGAACTTAAGATTAAGCACAGTTCAAGCAGTTAGTCCATTTATTGTTCCGTTTTTTAATTTCCTCTAAGTTTCTGAGGAAACCACTATGATGACATGATGTGACAGTTTTCACGGTCCGTCCACTGATCGGTAGACTATTACAGAATATTTCGGTAGAATAAAAGGAATGATTCAAAGCTATATTCAATAGTCATGTTTGAATCTTAACAGGAATCGATGAAACATATTTTTAGTTTTTTAAAACACCCGTTGGCCAATCAACACATTCCAAGAGCATATGAAGAAACCAACTATTGGGAATTAGATACTGCTCTACATTCAAACAGAAAGAAAAAAACGGTATGCGAACATGAAATGTTCACCTGCACGCACGACTTTTGCCACCTGAGGTACCGAGATATTTCCTCAAGTATCACGATGATACCCAATGCCCATGTTTGATTAAATGTTAAAACAATGTTTATTCAACCATGGGCATTTACAGATATCATAAGGCCTATCAGATATGCTTCGAGTCTTTCATATTTACTACCTACAATCCAATTCATTTAGCCCTTTGGGTCGTCCGAAAAATATCGGCCGTTTACGGTGATTCACGTAACAGGAGCAAAGGAACACCATGTGGAAGACCTCCAAAAAAAAAAAGACGAGGAGAATAGTCGTGAAGGCGAGAGTGCCCATTGAACATCTTGAATTCGTACACACGAGGTCACATCGCGGCTTGGATGGGTGATTCGAAGAGGACATCCGTCGCGTGCCAGTGTGTGTGCATCTGCGAACTAATGTGTACACTATACCTACCACACAACCGCCAAGTAAGTCACGTCCAGTGTTTTTGTGGCCAACGAAGAATGAAGACAAATCATACCAATATGACCCTCACGAAAGACAATACAGACACCTGGGCAGGCCTTGCACTAATAAAAAAAAATTCCCCCGCTCCAGAAGCACTATCAACTGCCGTGCACTTTCAATGGAATTTTTTTTAATCAAGATTATTCTTCGAGCGGAGAGAAGGAAACAAGAGGTCACGTATTTCTTCTGATGTCCTCGTGCCTACTATTAGAAACTGGATAAATGTTATTCTAGAAATGAAAGGCAACTAAGCAATGTCATATGTTTTTTTTCCAATTAAACTTCAACACTTACGATGCGGACTTCGAAGCCGTAAACTTCGGTTTATTCTATGAAAACACCCATTACAGGTCTAGTGGCCAGTTTGACAGATAAGGAGGTGTTTATTAATAGGTTTCAGAAATTGTAAGGACGACATACAGCAATTAAGGGCTTCAGTTCTCGTCTCTCAGGGCCGGGTATATTAATAGATTTTCTCCCTGATGTGCAAATGAACAGTGAAACGGGTGTGAAGCTTTGCGTCAGTAGCAAGTCCCTCCAGAATACATGTAGGATACACCTACCTATAAAACACCTCCGAAACCTTACCATTGCTTTGAAATTAATTACATTATTTTCCATGCGGAAAGTAGCATTATTATTTGAAATATGGGATCTATTTCATCATTTTTCCTGAGTCTATTCGCATTTAAACTGCTATTTTTCCACCCTTCGAACCAGAAAGTTACTGGCTCGAATCCCGCCTCGGGCATGAATGTTGCGCTGGCGTGTAATTGATTTTCCCGGTTGAATTGCAATTACGGCGAGAACTCAGCCGTCAAAGCATCTTAAAAACTCAATCAATACCCCGTCGGAGGGCCAACTTCCAGCAATGGTTTTTCAGCCAATGAAAACTCTTTCACAGAAGCGAAACCAAATTAGCAGCGTTCATTTTTCCGAATCAACTTCATGCATAAAAACACTTTATGTATAGTCGTTTTCGATCAGACTTAATATTTATTATTAGTATTAAGTGGAAAATTGCAAAGTGTATGTGTTTTTCTTTTAATATTTATTAAAAGCGAGGAGAATTTTGATATTTATCCCAGTTCCAATTGGATTTTACTGATTATGTTTAAAGGAAGTTGTATTTAATTATGTCTGTCGTAGTTACGTATTTATGTCTATTTACTTAACTGATGTCTGGAAACGTTTGGAATATTTACACGCCAAATACAGAAATATTTGTTTAGGGAACGTTTTTATAGGAACTGAATGGACATAGTAATGAATGCGTTGTAGCGCTAATATATACACTCAAACTAAACCCAAACACAAAATATAAATTTTCAATCCAATCTACTATATTTGCTTAATTCTAATGAGCCAATTTATTTTCTTTATATGGCGATTTTTAAATTTATATTATTCAATCTCTTCGTGAACCTAATATGACTATTTAAATACGAGAATGACACTTGATACATTTGAGCTATACAACAAATCTTATCTTAGGAGAGGAACTGTCACCCTGGAAACGCATTTTTTATGCAATGATTATTTACAGAGCCTACAGGCGAAATGCGATTGAAGGTGCATCTTAATGATGATGCACTTTGGAATTTGACAATCATGCATCCTCCCGTGATACAGGAAAAGGTGAGTGACATATTGAGTTGCGACTATAGGTACTCAGAAGCATTGAGAAGTTGAGGTCGAGGTACATTCTTATTAAGAATATTTTTTCAAAAAATAAGTTTTCTGACAAAGTATGCAGATTAAAACATTTCCGCGAATACCAATTACCCCTATTATGCCAAAATATGTATATCTGAAGAAAAAATAAGGATAAAACGCCAAAGGAGGCATTACTTGGCCACTCATTCCACTAGCCATACACAAAATATACCTCGGCGTTTTAAGGAAAGCCATCAAAGGATATGAAAACCTAATTTTTTGTCCGAGTACGATAGTAAATTTCCCAAAGAAAATTTGGAGAAATGAAATCACGAAATTAGTAAATTAATGTTTTGCAATGGAAAAGAAATTTACGTTTGAAATTGAAGACATGAGGTCTAAGACCTATTGTACAGTTAGCATTACTTTGAGCGAAGGGAAAAAATGGTGGCAAGGATTCTTAGTAAGCCTAGGCAATTCGAATTATCCACTTGATGGATACTAAAACCAAGGCTTTCATAATAGCTAACGAAATAATTTAGCCATTAAAATTCCCATTTAAATAAATCTTTAATATGTTATTTTTTAATCATGAATGCTTTAACATTAAAATGAAAAATTGCTGCCTAATTTATACAGTCGAGTTACGTCCCTATACGTAAAAATAAAGATGACGGGTAACATGAGATTTTAAGTAAGAAAACGAGTCATCAAAGATTTAATTTAAAAACAAACAGTTTTCATTGATGGTAGTATTTTTCGATTTTATGATGAAATGTGAATTTCCAGCCAGTTCATTAATAAAATAAAACTGTCGAGTAACTTTCGAAATATTTTTGTAGTTCAGCGCAGTAATTAGCCCAAATAGCAATTATTATAACTGAGCTTTCGTAGTTAGAATGATAGAATCGCTACGGTTTAAGCATGCAAATAAATAATTATATAAATAATAAGAACAATTAGAGGATCCTACATTAAAATCTCCTAAATATTTAATAGCACTAACAATAAAGGTAGTATCTTCGCTGAAATTAAATAATTATCACCATTGTATGACTCAAAGTGGCATCGACTTTTATTTTCAATCATCGTGCGCCAAAAATCAATACCTCCGATCATACACGCTGTCTGTAGCACCACCTATGGATGCTGTCCAATTGCACGCCTGGGTCGCACACGACCTTAGGGCATATTTTGGCGCCGAATCTAGCAAATGCACAGCTTTGAAACACTAAAGAACGGTTGGTGCGGGGGTCAATGCCGCACGCATCATCGGATGTTTCCCCAGCTTCCAACCCTGCGCCCCCATTCTCTCCTTTCGAGACCTTCGTTGTCATTCCCCGTGCGAATCGATTTGGTGGTGACGTGCGGACGGGTTTTCGAGGTAAAAAGAGTGTCGAAGGGGGGAGATCGAGGGGCGAAATTTCGTATAAAACGGTCCCCACCACGAACATCAAACGCAGAGCCAACACAGCCACCGACAAGCATCAACTACAAGCGAGCCATTCCCTTCCAGCACGCCGCGAAAGAACCAACATGCCATCCTTCGCAATTCTTATAGCACTCATCGGCCTTTCCGCCGCGGCTACCATGCGCGCAGCGAACGGAAAACCATTGGAAATAGGTAAGTTTACACCAAATCTTACATTTACCTGATCATAAACACTACACAATATGCGTTGTTGAATACAATGCATGTGATAACGCGCTATAAACCTTGATAACATTAATATAAATAGAATATACACTCTCAAACACACTAAGTCTCTTTGCAGCCAATAGCAATCCTTCACGACGCATTCGATATTTAGTGCAGAGCGACCTCTTTTTCAAGAGGCTTGGTCTCCCCCTGAACGGACGAATAAAATAAAAATGGCACGATCCGCGAAAGTATGATTTAAGCTTTCTCTTTGATTAAAAATGGTAAGTTAAATTAATAAAGCTATTTCAGAGCGCGACGATACTCTCTTCACATGCATATAAATTCCTTAAAAGTATTTTTAACTGGGATACCTAGCGTCACTTTCAGTTGGGAATTAATATCTCAGACCTGTGAAGATTGAGTTGTGCTAACCGTATTTCAGTGACTGAATTTCAATTGCTTTTCCCTTAATTTGCTCTCATCTGAAAAAAATAGAAATTTTGCAAGTCTTAATACTGATAATGGACGCACTCGTTGGCTAACAAAACTTGGCTGATGAAATGGTATTTCTAATGTACCAAGCCAACGGTCCACAATTACGCTAAGTGAAAACCATCGAGGTGTTACTACGACGTATAATTAATGCGTTCTATGGATTACGACTGTCTAATTTCCTTCCGATGGGCAGCTGATTACATATTCGCAGGCTGGAACAAAATTCAGACATATGTACTCATACCGTACCACATACCTAAAAGTCGCCGATTGGTATTTCGAATGCGAATTACAACAACCGTCGAAGAACTTCAAAACTGATATTTTAAATACTACTATAAAGTACTTACTAGTGGCCAGCGCCAACCCGAGCAACGTTTAATAAAAGGTTTCCATCAAGTAGTTCTTAGTCCGTCCCTGAAATTTTGCTCTTTAGCCAAAATGCTACAGGAGAAACTTGATGTTCTCACAATCAGACAAAAATGTTGCAAGGGCAAGAAAAATGCGGTAAATCCGAAAGCCATAATAAGTCTCAGAAACTTTAATTAGAAGATAAGGTCCGGGAAATAATCCTAGGACAAAAATAACGAACAAATGCTCTAGGTTTCCCCACTCTCGTAAGATTGGCGAGAAATCTAACTAAAATTTGTATTTTATTAAACGCATTTCTGGTAGAAGAGTTTAGAAAGATTACACCGCTTCTATCTTTTTCTAGTTAGGCCCAAAGTAGTACACCGGTGGGTACAGTAAAAATAAAATTTTATCATCTATAAAGTGACACGTAAATGTAGCCCTACTGTTTTTCATTCCACCATATTATCGACTCCTATTGAATATTAACGGATAAAATTTTATTTCAAATAATGATGACCTTAAAATGCACATTTTTGCTTCATTTATATTTGATCGAGAATTTTGCTATTTCTAGTGATTTTACATTCGTAAATATGTCTGCAATATAAAATAAGTATCTTTTTCTCAGTCCTCAAAGAGAACGAAGAATTTCTACTTCAACGAAATTCATTCAAATTTATCACACTTTTTGTAATTATGCAATGGAATTCTCCTACAAAAAAATTACCATTTAAAAAAATAATTACTAACATTACATTTGAATCTTACTCCGCAAGTCGCCACAATGGGATGAGGCAGGGGGAGGCAAGTCACCATTCATTAGGATTAATTAGTTTTTTGTAACAGATGACATTTTATTTTCGGGTAGTTTGAACTGTCGTGTTTTTAGCTTCCACAGCCAATGACGACGGCGAGCTTCCTCAAGACGCCCTACCGCCCATGACGTCCTTCGAGGACATTCTCGCCACCGGGAAGTCGGGCGAGAAGGACGCGGAGGTTTTGGACGCGATGAAAACGAAGGCTGTGGGGATGATGGAGCAGCAGAAGGCAGAAGAGGTGCACGAAGATAACCCCGATTCGGCACCCGAGGATGAGGGCTTGGAGAATCCGATCGGCGACGGCGAGATGGGCATGGCAGTACCAGTAGAAATGTTCGTCGAGGGCTCGCCCGAGAGTACGTTCCAGAACGGGCTCGCTGAGAGGGAGGGAAAGCCAATCAACACGGAACGCGAAAACGGCAATGGAAACGGACGATATCGCCCAGCGGCAACCCCCCACGGCGATGGAAACTCCAAGAGAGGTGGTTCCTTCAGTTCTTCAGCGGCCAGTGCCACCAGCTACAGCAAAGGACCCAACTCGCACTCAGCGAGCCAGGCGCAGGCTTTCAGCTTCGGGAAATAGTAAGTTCACAACTGCTCTGAACGCGCAAACCGACTAAGTACTGTCCACAACGAGCGTGGCGCTCGAAAAGGAAAGAAATAACCGAGTTTCGATCGGTGGCAAGAGTCTTTAATCCAACCCTATGCCATAACCAACCAAAGAGACA
>LYUA01001157.1:568791-579871 GCA_002093875.1 Calopteryx splendens | reverse complement strand
CTTTCCCAATAATATTGGCCATTGAAACCTTGATATCTCTTGATTTTTCCAAGTGGGCAAACTTGAGGTCCCTTATAACATAAACCATTAAGGTTAATTGAATCTAAACTGATGATTAATTTAATCTAAAACCATATTTTCTCTGCCATTACTCGTAAGAACAAGTCACATTCGCCAAAAATTGCAGAAGACTGGTAGGTACGTTAACACCCCCTACCACAGTCCCCGAGGTGGCTCGCAGTGGACGAAGTAGATGTAATTTCCTTCTCAAATATTTAACACTCCGAAGACTAAAACGAAAGTTATCCCAGGTCGATTTCAAGTGGAACCCAAGGCCAGAAACTGCAAAAAAAACTTGTATTAGTGAACTCGGTTCTGGTGACTGACCGATTGATTAGTCAGAATGGTGAAATTATGAGATTACGTGAGATGTAACAATTATTCGATTTTCAATGATTATTTTCAAAGTTGAAATTTGAAAAGTAATATAAGGAAAACATAATTGTTCCTGTAAAAGTTATCAGATTACTTTAATCTATTTCATGCCACCATAATTGGTTTTACTAGATTATCGTTGATGTTCTACTCAATGAACTTAAATATAAAATTTTATAGTTTTAACTATCTGCATAAGGGTTACGTGGTTGTCTTGTGAGTAGAGCGATGGTCTTCTAAACTGAGGGTCCGGGTTCTATTCTGGGCGATGCCTGTGGTCATATCATAATTTCCTACTTCAGTTCTTCACATATCCTGTCTGCCTTCATGCCATCCAAAAAACGTATTCTCTTCCTTCCTATTCTCACCTAGCATTCTCCCTTCTATCACTGGCTTCAACATCCCACTACAGTTTCTCAATACCTACTCCACCTACCTCTTCTGCGTTCTTCTATTTTCGCTTAGGAACTTCCCCTCTTATCCCACCTTATTCGAAACTTAGTCTTGCCCTCTGTCCAACTTCTCCATACCCTTATCTCAAAAGCCTCGTGCAATGGCATATCCAATGCAAAATTGTGTACCGTACCGTAACCGTAACCCCCGAGTTTTACTCGATGGGGGTAGTTTATAATCGCTTCATTGGGTAGTTTCGAACGATTTTAGCCGCAATTTGTAACTCTCACCTCCGTTATAATTCGCAGGTTGAATTCGGGCATGGTGACGTTATACCATTGGGCATGGTCCGAATGGGCGGCCACACGGAGCGAGCCGTCCTCTTCAAGGTTCTCGCCGATCGGCTGGGCCTGCCCGTGGCCCTCGTGCGGGGCCCTTACGGCCGATGCTGGGTGGAAGCGGCTCTCGTGGAGGTGGGCGGGAAGGAGGTGGACGTGGAGGTGGGGAGCGGTCCCGAGGATGCCTCATGTCCCGAGGATGCCCGGAGTCCTCCCGAGGAGTGGTCACGTCCCCCCTCGGTAGACGAGGCGGAGGAGCGGACGCCGCGCGGGAGGCGGTCCTCGAAGATGAGGGAAAGGGTGTCGACCGATGATGGGTCGATCATGTCTGAGAAGAGGAGGAGGAGCCTGTACAAGACGAAGGAGCACACTTCGAAGTCGAACGAGTTGGCTGAGAGGTCAAGAAGAAGGAGTACGATTCGTCAGGTGAGTGCTCTCTCCAAGTCAATAGGTACGTACCTACCTACTTGAAAGTATGAGCCGGTGATCCAAAAATTTGTTTGAAACGACCGCTCGAGTCGTGTGGCTCAATTAATTTATAACTTTTCCTCCGGATAAAGATCTCTATTAGAGTAGAGATGCTACTTTTATCAAAATCTATTTTCGGTAATTTTATGTAATTGCAACGCCTAAACTCGATCGTTCTGATTTACCAAGGTCGAGGATCTTAATCGATGACGGCGCGGCGGAGGGATTGTGTCTTCTATTGAGACTATCATAGATTTGGCCACACGCCGAGGTCTAACCTTTCTTACCAGTATACAAGCACGTTCTTCAATTACAGTTTGCACCCACTGCCCTGGACATCCCAGTGAATTACTTTATCATATAAAACTTGAAACTACAGTCCATGATTGCTGAAATTTGAAATCCAAAATTAATCATTAAAATGACCTAAAAGAGCTTTATTTTTAAAAATATGAAAAGAAATAATGACCACCGACTAATCGAAAACCGATTATTATCGGGGTAAATTGATTGAAAAATTCGTTTGAAAATGTGCGAAAATTTGCTTGATCGTATAATAATTGATTTACATTTATTATTTGCACTAATAAGAAAATGAAGCATCAAATTGAGAGGTGCTGTTGGAATCTTACAATTCGTCTGTGGCAGAGTGGCTCTTTCGAATGATGAAAGGTGTATCAGGGGTAGGAAATTGTTTTGCTCAAGGATCACATAAAATCTTTGTAGACGGGACAAGTGTCATATATACTCATGTATTTTGAGGACTGCGGGATCTCTTTAAGTATTAGTCTCCAGGAGCGCACCATTGAGTGAGTATTAACTTTGCTTGCTGGAGTAAATTACTCACCAAGTAGTACTTTTCTCACTTTAAAAGTGTGAAGAAAAAGTTTTAACAATTGTTTTTTTAACTGGAGAGAGCTTATATTGCTGAGAATTGGTAGAAACCACGTCAGAGTAACTAGGCCAATTGACAATTACAGCAGTAAAGTTAAATTATAGAAATTAATGATTAGTATACCATTACAATTTGTTGTTATATGCATTAGATTTCGGAAGTGACTGCAAGAAAGTTGATACAATCTTAAATACCATTGTAACAGTGGTGAGAAGTTTGAGGAACGGAAAGTTTGCAGGCGAAGATGGTTTATTTAGTGAAATGTTGAAGGGGAGAGGCGAAATAATTATTAGTCTTCGGTGAGAATCGTTTAATTTATGCTTGTATACTTCAGTTGCTCCAAACGATTAGAAGAATGCAATAATTTTGCCTTTCATTAAAGGGAAGGGGAGTGAGATGGAATGTTAGAGCTATAGTTTGTCTTCAGCCTGATGGAAATTTCAAATCGAGTGGAAGGTTCGAAAAACTATATCTTCAATTGAAGTTCAATTTCGATTTTTTAACTGACATGCTAATTATTAAGTATTTGCAAAAAGCTTACCACACACTCTCATATATTTATTTATTTTTTTCCGAATCGATATGAATTCGGCCCTATATGAAAATTTCATTTTAAAGTGGATATTGCTTCTTTTGCCAGGTACCCGCACCTCTGTTACCTTCTAATGTACCACAGGCGAAACTGCAGATTCCGGCGCGGGTAATCAAACCGAATCACGTAATCGACCTTTTGAGTTCTGAATGCCGGCTGTACCCTATCGGGTCTTACGAGGCCAACGTGTACTGCGGATTCGCCACTTGTGAATTCGATGCTGGGATTGTACCACCTTGGTCTCCGTCTGGCGATTTCTCGGAGCAAGGAGAAGAAGTGAGAAAAATTGAAGAAGAATTGTTCTTATCCATCAGATGACTTTCTAGTTGGCAAAAGGGGAGAGAATGGGGAGAGAATGGAGGGAAAAGAGTGGAGAGGAGGGAGTTTGCAAAAGCGGAGATGATGACGGCATCACTGGAAGCTGTAAAGGCGTTAGCATAGGGAAAGGGATACATGAACGTGCACGGTTGGCTCTCCCAGCAATTTTCTGCATTGAAGACCAAAAGAGAAATCACGAATAAGTTAATTTTGTAATTTACCAACATTAATAGGATTGCAAATCAAGTGACAAGGATGCACTTGTCGTGACATTTATATTGAATTTCCTCACACATTTTGAAATAATCGTTTTCAAGGATCTTTTGATATTACTTGGTTAACTTTTATGACAGCTTCGTCTAGCAAAAGTGACGCTTATTTGTTCTCTATGGTAATCCGAAAATGAAAAATCTCAGGCATTGCCAGTAAAAGTTTTCAAATAAATAAAACTGTGGTGTTTATTAAAATGCAACGTAGGTAGTACTATGCTGTTGTAAAAAAATGAAAAAAGTCACCACCGCCAATTACTTTTTTTGTTTACCATAGCATTTTGTTTGTAAAATTTTGTTCCTTGAACACCAAAGCTCAAATTTGTTGAAGCCTCCTTCGAAAACACTTTACACATGTATTGCAGGCTTTAAAATATTAGTAGAATATTGTGCCTCACAATAAGGGTAATGAATGTGATAACGGATCAATGCTCTCCAATAAATATGTAATTTTTCCTTAAGAGGCTTTTCTTTATGCATTCATTACTAAAATCCATTAAATGTAAAAATGGTTCTGAAAGAGCGGCAACGTGGGTTGCTAGTGGCCGAGGGTAATCCAAAAACGCCCTGAGGTCCATGGCCGTGAGCAATACATCCCTATCGCTTTATATTTTCCATCCGATGCATTGGGTAGAAAATATAAACCTTGATACGCCAGGACCACTTCTTCGGAATCCCTTAATCATTCATCATAATACTTTTTCGTGCTATGAGCATGACGCCATCCATTCGTCTTAGATTAATAGAATTAATCTATAGTGGTCGAATATCACCAAACATGTATTGCATTTCCGTGTGATTTCAGCATAGCAACAGATATAATGATTGTGGGATGTCATGGGAGTTGATGTGTCAGTTGCCCTAGTTAGTAGTTTCTGTTGCAATGCTTACCCTACTGGCTACTCACGCTGGGAGGGATAAAGCAAGCGTAAGAATGAAACATGGAAGGTGTTTGAGACGGGCGACTTCGGTTGAGCGTCCAGTCCAACGGATCCGCGCTTACCCCGACCCTGAAAAGCTCTCCACGAGGAAATAACAATAAGTAGGAATCGGTGCACCGAGGAAAAATCCGATACCGCACTTGTCTGTACTGAGTTCCTCGGCATGGGAGTCAGTACATTGTCGTCCGCACCAACCCGATGTGCACCCATAATACTTCTTGAGACTGAGTCCATGGCAACTGTGCTTTTCGTACCATTCTCTAGTCTCCACCTCCATACGAGCAGGTGCAACATGTGTGATGAAAGAAGAGGCGGGAACTACTATTGACTTTGAGTGGCACGGAGATGAACCCCATTGCCAATTAAAAAAATTTAATGCTCATATATCGATATTTCGGCCAACAAAGGTGACCATGAGTAGGGAGATTGGAGCGTAAATTCTTGACTCGAGAAGAGCAAAGCGGTGATACACTGTCCGAAGTCACCTCCCCTCATGCCACTTGCAACACTTGACTTCACTTCTTCCTCCGACACCTGCGTACCATAAATAGCAATGTTCTCCACTATCGTCTCGTAAAGTTTTGTCACGTCATTTGTCATGTTTCCGTTCCAGAATATATCGTACGATTGTCGAATAGTCTTTAATTTCCAAATTCTATGTTTAATTTATTTACCACTCACCTTTATTCGACATCATGGCTCCCAAATACTTATAGCTTTAGCAGCACTTCTCCGTAACTCTAACAATATTTTCCATCACTAGGTCTTTTCCTAATCCTCTTTCCACCTTGAGCGCCATTTGCTTTTACTTTAATTCTAGGCCCAATTCTACTGATTATATCTGGTATAGTTTTCTTAGCTATATTGATAATATAATAATATTGGTACATAATTGATAACTATTTAATTTTTGATAATTATATGTGACTTGCCTCATGTGACTATTTTTCTCGTGATTTTTCGGAAATACATTACAGGATTTATTTTACTTTATGGATGAAAATATCTTCATTTTCTATTTGATTTCTCTCATTTGAGCTAACGTCGTTCTTCTTCTTACAAACGAATGTGTATACTAAATGTAGCGCTCAAGCTATAAAAACTCCGAAAAGGTTAAACATTTTGGGTAAAATTTGATAAAAGGGATGGCTGAGGTATAGAAAATGGTCGAAAATCATTTATAGCGTAGTAACCGAAGGAGTAGTAAGACACTAAAAATGGAAAGACTCTAAGTACAGTGAAAAGTTGAAAATTTTATCTGATGTATATATTTCTTCAAGATCTTCTGGAGAGGAAGACTGCGTATGCGACTCTTTCGTATTTCATACCACCCCCACTTCTTTCTTCTCTCTGTCGGGTCGTTCCCTTCCCACCCCGACTTCGCATTTTTTTCCTTCCCCTTTTCCGTCTGCCGAATCCAGCCCCACCATCGGATGGAGGAGATCAAATGAATGGATGCTCTTCATACGGGCTTGGTCCCCGCTCTAAGGGAATGTGGCGTTCGTTTGATATCAAACGGAAAGCCACAAAGAATGGGGAAGATTCTCTAAAACCGATGCGCGAGGTATCTATTCATTTATTATGTTTCGAGGAAGGGGAAGAGAGAAGTTGAAGCGGGAGGTCGGTTCCCAAACGTAGAGGACTTTCCCGAAAGAGTATTTCAATTCCTAGTTGATTGAAGATTTTCATTCGCGGAAAATTAGTATGACGTGAATCAGTGGACATTAAAATTAAAGTTTTCTTGCTGTCGGTTGTCTTTTTTTCAGGTCAATGGCCGGAAGTTTTTCATTTTTACCGAGCTTTTTAAGCAAGCTGGCATAAATGGGGGTTTGGGAGGGCGAAATCTGGTTTTGGAGGTATTATTCCTCCCTCCCGGGAGGTTAAAAATAGAAATTCACTCAAGCTTTTGTCAAACCGCACACGAATTTCCTCTGAAATCCTTGATGGTTTAGTTATTTTTTAGAGTTTTAAATTTTCTTGAGATATAAAATCCAACTTCTTAAAGAGATAAATTTTAAACTTGCTTGGCGCACTCTTGGGTTTGATCCGTCCTTTTCTTTGGCCATAATAAGTAGCGTTCCGGGTAGAGGTTGGCACGACGCCAACCAGTGACACCTTCCATTGGGACATATGTCAGTGGTTAAAGGTGCGGCTTTTACCCAGCCATTGAAGCTGATTGCCCCGGGAAAACGCCCTTTAGAGGGCTTCTTGTAATGGCTTAAGAAAAGGGTTTTAATATTTGCATGTGTGTTCTGATGCATTGAGGAAGTTAAAAGTTCATAAACTTAGAAAAATATGTTTCCAGTCTAATCCAGCCTTACAAAGTTTAACATATGTCACATTAACAGATAAAGAATACTTAAACTCCAAAATCACAGAAAAGGGATCAGAGCCGTGTCATCAGGGTTTATAAGATTTTGATTTTGAAAATACTTAGCATTCAAAACATTTTTCAATATATTAAGGATAAAAATAAACGAAAAACCTAAGACATTAGGACTTATGTTGATTACAATAAGAGTATTCAGCGTAAAGCTGTGTTCGTGATTTTATGAAATGAAAAACTGATCATTTTCTTCCAAACGGAAAATGGGATTTAGGATTTCATTGATTTATATAATCTTTTTCTTTTCGCGCATAAGCATAGTACTTACTAATTTTTCGAATTTTATTTCATTATGTTGTTTTGTTAAAATATATTTTCTAATACATTAGAGTCGCTATTAGCACTACAGTTTAAACTAGAATAAACTTCTCCTTCCATGATTTGAAATCATTGGCGAACTTTTATTGTTTAATGTTACTTACTTCGAGCATTAAATACATCGTCGAAGGAAAATTACAGTACCTTTGGAAAGGCTGAGCAGACACGCATTATGTGAGTTCATAAAATGATCCGGTGTTGATCAATTACAAACCAAATGTTTTTTTCCCAATTAAAAATTAAAAATAAAAGATGCAATAATTATATATATATATTTATATGTTTATTTATTTTGATATGTGTTTACTGGTTAAATTCATGATTCATCACGGACAGTTAAAGTAATTTACAAGCTATATACAGCCAACTACAGCCATCCATTAGTTGCTAATTCACGCTAATTTATTTTTAAACTCTTAGTTCAATTTTATTACATTCCACTTTGTTTCAATTGTCTATTGGTTTTCCTTTTGTTGCCTTTTCTTTTATTTTAGTTGTATTATGCTCCTTAAGAATTCCTCATGTATTATAACGTTCATTGATTCATTCATCTGGTTCTTTGTATTCGTATGGTACTCTATACATTTTGAATAGTGCTCTCATTCCTTTTACCTCAAATTTTTGCAATTTGCCCGTCCACTGATCTTCAACAGTCATCTTAATAGTAATCTTTCGAATGAACTCCTAATTCTCCTTTATCTAATTGGCCGCGATGCACATCTATGCAGTGCCCATAGCTCTTCCATGTTTTTCATTTCAATATCTCTCAGTACAGAGGTTCATTCTCTTCATTACGGATGTCTTCTACCCTTTGACTCTTCCTCAACTAACACTCGGAGAAGTTCTTTCACCCCGCGTCTTTTTGCTCTCAACGAATTCATTCTTATAATTGATACTGGATGGCACGGAGTTAATCATCACCCCACCGAGGCAGTGGCCTCTGGAGCTTAATAAGAGACCTCGCGAGGAACGCTTAATTTATAATTTTCAGCTAAGTCATCACTCTATTTTCATCTGATTTACTTTCAGGTGTCATAGAATTCGTCCATGAAATATGTAAAACAGGAAGGAGATCATTGGCCTCGCGCTCGAACTCTGGCGAAAATACTTCAAATTTACGTGTTACCTCTTTTTATTCAGTAATAATAAATAATGGATTCTCGATTTCAGCTCATCTGGGGGTTGCTGTTAATCTTTAGCCTAGGAAGTGTATCGACATGTGAGGTCATTAATAAACCAGCAAGAGAAGCAATACAATTATGAAAAACTGAGGGCGCCCGGGGCGGGATACGAAGCACACACCTGAGAGTGAATCGAGTTATTCATTGCTACTTCCCAAGTGCAATTTTCAGTCGAGAAAAATGAACTTCGGAGGAGACAAGACCCACCCCGCCCCCAAGAGAACTACCATGAGCAGGTTCCTATGTTCCGGGGCCAAAATTAACTGCCCGAAGCAAACAACCCTGCGCGGAGAGCTTGTATAATGGTGGCAGAGGGATGGCGTATCCGTGACTCCGAGCGTGACCAATTAAAATGAAAAATACCATCTCCGCCTCTGATGCTAATAAAGTGAGGTTGAGTTTGGCCATTAAGCTGTATACCCTTCTCGTCCTTTCGAAATGAAGATTGGTTTTGGTGTTAGGAATTCATTACTTCGATCTTGAAATTTGAACCTGAGTCGAAGTTTTCTATTGCGCTTTTACTAATGTGGTTGCTGTCACACATTAAGATTTATTTTGGTGCATGCTTACCCGTAGCATTTTCTTTGCAAGTGTTCCGTATGGGATAATCGCTATGAGATGTTTGCCGTATGAGAAGGTGCATTTAAGTCACTATAAGAAGTCTTCCCATTTGCTGCATCTCGAAGGACTGCTAGTTGATTCCTCATAGTGGGCTAGAACAATTAGCGCTATAGATTTCATTAATTAAATCATGCGCTCCCTGAATTAAGGTATCGCTCAATTTAATGCTGAAACCAGAAATTACGCGAGTAGAAGAGAAAAACAGAGATTATAAATAAAACAAATCCGAACAACAATTCAAGACCGGAGTTCTAAGATATAGAAATATAACTGGTGAAATATTAAAACAAATTTTTTGACGACTTTGAATATCTTCTGTAAATGGAAAATGATTATGAAATGTTTTTAGATTGGGTTTGCCCTGGATGTTAAAATCTTGATTGTGCCCTGCAAACCGCCGCAGGGGCGTGTGCCAGGGGGTGTTATGTTAGCGAGCCCTTTTCATCATCATTTTCATTTTACCAGGAAAATTTTTGATAGGGGTACGAATACCACCATGTAGTCACCATGAATCCGGTAAAAGTTTGAAAATGACTATATTTTCATTGTTCTGAGAAATTAATAGTCTCTATCGGCTAAATTGCAGATGCATACTTTAGATCTAATTTCTTGTAAGAATCACAATGATACTGAACATAATTATTCAGGCTCAGAGGATATCAAATAAGTGGCGAGGTACAGTAACGTAATTAAAGCATTTTTAGCTTCAAAGGTCAGTTATGCAAAACGTACGATGGTTTTTGTCTCTTTGCTAAGCGCTTCACATTCAGCTTTTATTTTGCTATCGCATTCACGATGTGTCTCCATCGTATACAAAAACTAATTCTTTTCTTGTCAATATTTCAACTGTTGACTCGCTCAATATCTTTCATAAATATTATTTTTGTATATGATCTCCTATGATCATTTAGATAAATAATACCTGAGGTTAGTTCGTAATAATTTTAATTCATAGAAAAAGAACTTGCACGTAATGCAAATTGAAGTTTTCCTTAGTTATTATTGTACCTTCCGCCAAAAATCTTCATTATATTATTATTCAGTCTCTTAGGGCCAAATTGCCAATGCTAATTGATGTTTCGGATAGTTCAGAAGTCATTTTTCATTTCCAAAACATGATTTGAACTGGAACTGACTGCAGGAAACTCATAATTAAGTCTTTCGACCTCGATTAAGATAGCTTTGACTGATTGCGAATGAGTATAATTTGCATTAGAAGTAACTACAAATATTAAGACTGACACGAGCTTTTCATGAAAAAATACTGGAAATATGTCTATATCAGTGGAGAGAGTGATAGCACTTATTGACACAGAAACTCTTGGATTGATGCCATTTTAGTTGGGACCTCACAGGAATAACTCGTCTATATGACAGTAGTGATCGTTTCCATTCGGTGAGTTCATGAACTTTTATCTTGATGAAATTCGGTGTTACACATAAAGTTCAGGATTTAGCAAGAGATGTCTGTCTGTAAGAGTCCTTCTGTCTGTAAGAGAGCCTTGTAAGAGAGCAATGTCTGTAAGAGAGCCTTCGTATAAAATGGAACGGACAGTAAATCTTTATGCATTTCAAAACGCAGCCCCCGTCTCCGATGAAGACATTTAGTGAACAAATAAAGGACATCGGAAGCGGGCACTTTTTTGTTTATGGAATGGTCTCGGAATGAATGACGCGTAAAAGGTCACCCCTTCGTTGTGAGAGCAGGGGATGGAGCTGGGGAGGGAGAGGAGGGGAGGGTGCCTCGTTACACGCGAATTCGGACTGAAAATTCCCCACGGTCGCCCAGAGTCTTAAAAGCGCCACGATTAGTCATTGACCAGCTCGCGCGTGACTCTTCACTCCCCACCGAAGCACCGGCCTCCCTCGGCCCCGGAGGAGCACAGGCGGATGTTGTGATAAAAGTGGCCGGGGGGGGGGGGGGG
>LYUA01001157.1:508653-524929 GCA_002093875.1 Calopteryx splendens | reverse complement strand
ACCAACGCCTGGACCCGGTCGGAAACCTGAGAACTTTTCCTCCAGTCTATTCACCGGGAAAACCTGAGATCCTTCAAATTTCATATAGTATGAATTTCATGCTGACCCAGTTATTTACGTATTCTAAGAATGTGTGCTTGAAGAAAATCATTTTTGGGGAAAGGGGAGATGTTAAGTTTCACTTTTGTCGCCCTACATTTTAGCCTGACAACTCATTACCTTGGGCAAAACTTATGCACGTTGTTGCATGGGATGAATTTTATAATAAGTAGTGCACGCTTTGCTTAGATTTATGAGATAACTGATCGAAGCTTCTCTGCTTATAATTTGTCTTAGGAGTAAACCACAGCCCTCTACATAAAGTTGGGCTCAACATCATAGGCCATGCTCCCTGTGAACAAAAACTCAGGCAAACATATTTGGGCAAATTCTTCATCCTTCATGAGAGCTTCAAATGCGGAGTGTTTTACCCACAAGAGCAGCCTTTACTAGAGGTAAGTTTTGTCACTCACCATACAGCTTTACTTCTTTTATTTAATTTTGAATATGCTGTTGCATTTTTTATTGATCAGCAAAAATATTTAAAAATCAGGGATATCATTCATATTTTCTACAATTTATTCAGTTAAAAAAAGTCACGCTTGAAAGTATTACTTCAGGACAGGTAAATATGTTAAAATTACAATGCAAAATGCAATAAAACTTATACCAAAAAATTTTCCATCCTAAAGCATTTAGTTCAATATGTCACCCATAAAGATAACAGCTTTAACTACAGATTGCAATATATATGTGATTCAAAGGGGTCCAGAATACAGTAATTTAAATGTATTCTTATATTACAGGTGGATGATGGTAGTCCTCTAGTGTGTCAAACCACTGATGGGCGTTACATTCTGCAAGGAATTGGTAGCTGGGTAACAGGCTCTGGGCCAAGCCAAACGTCAGTGTTTGCACAAATTGACTATGTCTGGATACTGGACACACTATCTCGCCCAGTGGAGGAGTTCCTTCCAAAGCCAGATGAGCAAAATGAGCTAATTGACACCTCCAAAAAGCCAGGTTTTTCTCAAGGCTATGGTAGGAAATGAAATGACTGAGAATAGCATTGCAGAAAATGTAAAATAAATATGCTAATTTTGGTTTTCCACTTAAAATTCTGCAAATGCCAGAGGAAAATCAGCTACACAGAAGCAAAACTTATACTAGCAAACTCACATCAATGAGTAAACTGCAAGTAAAACTAATTATGTGTCAATATTTGACCAAACAACCCTGTTTGCCAATGCATTCAATGTGGCAATTGTGACCCTACAATATCTCCAATAAATGGTTACTTCACCACATCTAATGAATAATGTTGATTTAAAAAACTGACAGTAACTTTAAACCAAAATACCACTTATCATACCCATATACTTCCTTCATTTGTAAAAATCAAGACAAAGAAAAAATTACCAAGGAAAAACAAGAACCTTTATTTGACAAAATATAATTAGCAGATTAACTTGTTTAGCAAAGTGGTGAAAAAAATGATTGACTCATGTCGATCACTGATATAAACCTTGTGTACCATATGTTTTTGTTGTCATGCAATGAATTTAACCTTCTTACGTTTATTGCCTTAAAATTATACGTATGAAAGCTTTTGAAACTTAACTTTTTATAAAACAAAGACAATTTTCACTCATCCATTACTCTACTTATTATATTTACAGTTATCTTGGAAACCTTTGCCTTACAAAAACTTTAACAGGAAGATTCCAATTAGTAGACAAAAGGTGAGGGTGTAACAGATTTAACAAACGTTAGTAATTGCACTTAATTGAAACACCTACACACGATTTTTAAGTTTGTTTTTTTACTTCACTTAACTTTTAAGAAAACTTCCATAAGGCTTAGGGATATTTTTGATTACCTATTGTAAAATGCAATACATTCAAATATATTTCAGTTGGGCATTGGCTATTTACTGTGCTTATCTTAAGTTGAGCTCATGAATTATAGCCATGGAAAAGTTTACATAGATAATGAAACTTTCATAGTAAGATGTAAACAAAAAATGTATAAATACCTCTATTGAATGATATTTATGCTAACAATCTCTAAGGTGAGAGAGAGCCCCGTTCGAAAACGAAAAAGATACAAGTAAGTTTCCAAAAATTCTGTTTTTATCGCATTTAATGGGATATTCTCACAGTTAAACAATTTAATGAGATTAAGGTAAATATCAAGGTGTTAAGTATCTAAGTTCAAAATTGAACGTATTTTTCCAGAGGGATGGGTTGCTATCAAAACGCTGTGTCTGTTTGAATATTTGAAACATACATTACACCCATTTAAAAAATGAAGGCTTTGCAACAGCCTGGCATTACACAACTGACTGAAACGTGGCATTTATTATTAAATTACACAGTCTCCACGAATTACGACAGTTGTTGTTTGTTTTGCCTATATTTTATGTAAACTAGCTGCGGGAAAATCAGGGTTTAATATCTTTCCCAAAAGGATGGAAAACCAGAATAGTCTTGACAGTGAAGAGGATAGAGATAGGTTAGATATGTCTTATGTAACGCAAGCAATCCACTGTTTTGAGACAATAAGCCTATTTTTCATTTGAAGATGAGAGGTATAAAACTGACTGTATAAAATGGGAAAATTAACTTAGACGTAGACCATTGGAAAGAATCACAGCATTAAGAACGGATTAATTGAAATTTGAGCACATATAATTTTAAATTTCTTGTCGAGGATTATTTTACTGGTTTTGACCTGCATATGCTAACATTCTTTGACAGCTATGTCAGAGAAAGTTTTAATTTCATTCTCCGCTTGCCATTGAATCCTCGCGGTGATAAAAATACTAATATGCAAGGCGAAAGTTAAAATAGATAATGAACGAGTGAGAAATATTTGGGAAACCTGAATACAATTCACTAATGTGGAATTACTATATATAATTCTCCTTCTCATCAACAGGCCAAAGGACTGTACCACAAAACATAATATATTTATGTTACCTTTTGCACCCTCTAACTTTCCTAATACAATGAAAAATAACCTGATAGTTAACCAAACCAGTTAATGTTCACATGACCAAAAGCGGTTCACATTTGTATTACATCAGAGGAGAAATATATTTTAAAACATTGGGACGAACGACTTTGGAGACGTTTGTGTCAGAATAAAAGGGAAAAAGTTTCATTTCACATAACTGAGAACACTGAAAGAAAATTTCCATAACCATGTCTATTCTACACCGATGATTAAGGCCAAAGAATCACAGTAACTACAAAAGCTACAAAACAATGAACAACAGGAGAACGAAACAACAAAACAAAACACACCTCTGCGCATTTCCATTGCGCATTCACAATCCCGCAAGCAGAAGCGCGCTAGCCAGCGGCAGGTGAAAGAACTACTGCAGCAACTGCAGATCAGTTCTCAGTTGATGTTCAAAACTCGTAGTGAGAACACGTGAGCGTATATTGGCCGTGGACTCCTGCACCATACGCTCCAGGGTGCCTTGTGAAATGCTTGTCTGTTAGATTTAATTCGAAATATTAATGATTCAGCACCGCGGCTTCGTATTATAGAATGTGATCACTCCCGGCACGTTTAAAATGCCGGGGATCGTGGTTTTCGGCAGACGCTGGAGCGTCGGAAGTGACGATTTGGTTGTACCAGGTGTATTTCTTTTTCTTCTTCACACTATATGGTAAGTTTCATATTTATTAGTTCACAGACAATTTCCCTAATTTCATAAATTCTAACATTTTGTTTTTAACCTCCATTATGCTGGTGATGAATTCTGTGATCGTAACGTGACTACTGTTTTCATGGCATTCATTCTTTTGAAGAAATGTCGCTGAAAGTGAATGGAAGTATAGGATTTTTTAATTTACTTGCAATCTTTTCGGTGTAAAATACATACTGTGACATATTTTCACGACATTTGTCTAGCTCGTTCTTATTTGAGCCCCTAGGCAGTGGGCCATTGGTGAGCCCCTTGCCTGGGCAGTGATTTGTTGAACCCCGGACAAAATTTGTAATTTTATAGGGTGATGCAGGGTGGTGCTCAATCTGCGGTGACCCATATCTAGTTGCAGGTCATAGTTCAAGTATATTCGTTATTTTCACTCTGTTTAAAGACGCCTATTCTCTCGTCGTATATTGCTCCCGTTAAATCTCTAAATTTGACGATGTTTATCTCAGCTTGGAAATTATTATTGTCAGTGAGAAATCAGTGAAGGTAGGTTTTATTAGTCCTTGCCTTTATTCATTATTTAAACATGAACTGCACTTAATTTTCTCAAAAATATGTCTACTTAGGTGCTTATTCTGGTTTAAGAGATGCAAATATAATTTCAATTACTCCTCAAATGCAAGTTAAACTGAAAAGTAAAGATTTTTCATTAGGTTAATCATTGCATTAAAAAAATCTGATGTCGTGAGATATTTATGGATTTCGATTTGAAATTCTGGCGTTTAGTCAGGACAGGGATCTCGTATTTTTTACTATATCTATCAATTTTCTGCTTTGATTGATCGATAAGAAATAAAATTTTAGTCCATTTCTATTTGTTAATACATTCAAAGGAGTCAGCAGGATCTCCCAGGATTTGCGATACAATTCAACATTTTAGAATTTCTTTTTCTTCGAAGTTAGGCTTTTTCATCATGTCTAATTTATGATGATGAAGCACCGAAACAGTATTCAACAGACGATGCTACACTGGTTTGCTGTTTTGCATAGACAGTGGCCGTGCAGTATCAAAAAACAAGTACATTAATTTCTATTGATAATCATTCAAATGTTAAATTATGTGAAACGTTTGCTATGTGGGTCCAGCTACTAGTCAGGCTTCCACATAAGATGGAGGTGGTTAACCTTTTTATTAAGTATTCAATATGAGATTATCATGGTAGTACGATTGGAATTGTAGTAAGTCACCAATTTCACTGCTTGTGAATGATCAATTAACGCCTTAATTTGCTGACAAATCTGCACTTTGTGTGGAGTAGAATGAGTGTGTTCTTGTGTGTAAAAACATTTAATTTATACGTTAACGTGTTTTAATGTAGATGTGCTGTAATGGGATAGACTGCAAGTTGCAACTTCCAGCTGTTTTTATGCGTATTCAGATTACGCGCTTAATAAGGGCTTCTTGGCGCCCCGTGGGAACGTCTATAATGTGGGCCACTGGCCTAAAAAGGCGTTGAGACGCGGGGGCGTTAGAGACACGTTGTTCGCTTCTTGGCCATGTTAGATGGTTTTTTGTTTTATTTACCATTCCAGTTACTGGAGGAAGCAAAATTTTTCTCTCCTTTACCTCCACCAAATAATGCCAAGATAATTGATGATTTGTTGCTAGGAGTGGCATTTTCGTGTAACTTCGTGTTTACATTTTCCAACGTCAAAACTTTTTTGAGTTCCTACAGAAGACTTGTTTATTTATTTTCGTATTATTTATTTATTTTTTTATTTACTTGTTTATTTATCGTTTATTTTCGATTTACTTTCATGGACCCTAATTTACTTTACTCACTACTTTGGTATCCTTCCCGAGAATGGACTGAGATTTCCAAATCATCTTAAGATACCAATTGCACTGGAAATTCCTCGTGTTGTTGACGTTCCCATGTGCTTTCGTTAAACAGGGTATATTACTTAAGTATTTTCATTTAACAGGAATATGGTTTCCGATTATGTCTCGTTATTTCCAGGAATGAATAGTGTTGGATTAAGTATTTTAGTGAGGGTTTAGAAGTCCCGACCTCCTCAGTGAGGTTTACGTAATGAATGCAATCCATTTTTTTTCTAAGATGTTATCTGAGCTTTGAAGTTCCTTTATCGGGTAAATATATTTTAATGATTCAACGTTTCTGCTTCATATTCGGTCTTCATTGGGACTATTTAGTTCACTTCCTTAATTTTCGTGTGCACTTCAAATATGTTATCACATTTTCTCTAATTGGATGTTTATTTTGATAGTGTAAATGTGCTTAATTTTCTGGCTATTTCTTTTATTTTTGTCACTCGGTATAGTTATCGGATCGGAATATTTCTGCTTAAGGAGTTCACAAAAGCAAAACATATTAAAACAATAATCGTTTTAAATGCGGATAAATGTATATTATATTGGAATTTATTACAATTGTTATTAGAATTCGTCAATATTAAAACTTAATTACCCGTGATGATTCATCATCATCATGGGCAAATAATCCTAAGAATGCCATTATTTTTCCCTAAACAATTAAATGTTTGGAATGAGTGGACCATAAACTTATGTCATTAACTCGAATGCGATGGTCTTATTAATTATGCTGCGGATAATGATTATTATGTACTTATTGATGTATTGTTTGTTCCTCTACGAATTAGACACTAAAAAAACTAAGTTTAATAAAAGATATATTCTGTGAATGCTTTGACCATCGCCAGCGAAATTTGACATAAACGTTTGGTAACTCGTGATTTATAGAGTGAAGCATTTAGGAGATATACTCCACCAAGATGCAGAACTTATCACAGTCGTAATTAATGCCGATGCTGAAACAGCTGGCCAAAAGGCCAGACGTGCGGTTTAACTCATTTCACGAATCAAGTTAGCTTTTCTATCGAAGATTCATTTTTATCATAAATCCCAATTTCTTTGAAAGCATTGACCACTTTAGTCACCACATGTGTCTGATTAAATTCTTGGGCAGATGATGTTGCAACCTTTGCCCTTCATCGCCATTGCTTTTTCGCGGCCTTCGTGCGACTCGGGAAACTGCCCCGAGAAGTTTTTAGTCTTCGCCTTCTTAGGTCCATGACTCTTTACAGGCCAGTCACCGCCAACACGGAAAGCGTTAGTTAGCGACAGGAGGTTTCCTCACGAATCAGGATTTTCCAGAAAGTTTTCTACGTTCGAGTTCGGAATATTATGTATTATATATATCCGGAATATAGAAGTGTGGAGAAAGTGCGTGCCGTGGTATAATACCTACTTGACGGCTACGCTTCATTATTTGCCAAAGACTGACTCCTTGATATTGCATTGGTGAATTAATGGTGGAATTAAATAGTGGGTGACCTCACTCTGTTTTTCAAGGCTTGCGAATCGTCACTCGGAGCGTATTACGAAATGAACGACAATTTGATAATCGAAGTTTAAGCCGTCTGCAGCACTGTAGGAACTTGACGGATGTAGCGAACTGTGAAGCAGTAGCCATTGATACTTCTTGGGGGATAGGTGAAATGAATGCGAGGAGTTTTATCGTTTATTTGCGTTTATGAATGCGAGGAGTTTATTAATGGGATTGCGAAATATTCATCAAAAAACGAGAATTTTGAGGGAATTTCGTTGGACGCTCCCGCCTTTTGTTTCTTCCTTGGCTTGGTTTTGAGAGTACTTTGATCCGTGATTCTTCCGTGTGCGAGCGAACGCTTCCACGCACGGTGTGTTCGCAAGAATTTTAAATCATACATTTGTCTTGATTTTATTTACCACTTATCCAAAAACAGTCAAGGTGGCCTTTGAATAGGATTTTAATGCAAATATAACATGAAGGACAATCACAAACACTCAAACTCCTATGTGGAGGAAAACCCATTGAGGCGGAAGTCGACCCCGAGCCCTCTGGCGATGGCGTTGCCCCGCCGCCACCAGGGCCGGCGAACTTCGTTGTGCTAATTAGCGTTTGATGTGGTACTCCGGGATATTATTTTAAAGAGTCGCTATATTTCGTAAAACAGAAAAAAATATGCCAAGGATGAAGCATTATAGTGTATACGTGTACCTAACTTATTTGAACGTTACTGAGGTAATTTTTAAGTTTTGATTGTTCAATCCATGTAATTTTGAAAGTCACAGAAAATTAAAATTAATATCATCTTATCGTAACGTTTTTCAAATGCAGCTCTTTCGACATTCTCGTTGAATTCCTCGGAGAAAAGTACTAGAAGTTGGGAAAGTATTTTGTATGGAAAAGTGACAAGCGGAATCATGGGATTCCTGCTATGTTGTAAACGTAAAACGTTTACTTTCTTTCAGTTTTCTTACTTTGCTTTCAGTTTCTCCTGTTATTAAGTGACTTTCTGGTGGGGATGGAACCCCATTTTTTATTCTAACTTTCTCCTAGTTACACAATTTATCATTAATATAAATCTTTAAATGTGAATAACCATTTATACACCTTTGATGTAGAGATCGTCCATAGCGTTTTATATGTTGTACATGTTACTGCACTTCGGACGTCGTCTCTAGAATTGGTGATAATTAAGGAAGAGTTTTTACTTTGTGTTATTTTTTGTCTTTCAATATTTGTAGGGGAAGAGGAATATTTTGAGGGGCAATTGGAATTAGCCGAAGCGCATTTTTACTCTCTTTGAGAAAAATATTTTGTAAAGGGGCTTAATGTATTCAATTTACTTTTTAATAAATGCCAAAACGCAAACGGTTTTGTCTTCTCTGTAATGTGGTTGACCTATTTGGAAAGATAGCGTTAATATTAATTTAAGATTTGCAAGCGATAGAGTTTTTTTCCGTACATCTGAGAATTAGATTCGTATGAGTGGACATATATAGGTACATATAGTATTCTACTGTTGTAGTCTGTCCCTTTACCCTGAGTTCTTACCGAAGGGACTCTCACCTTCCAAAATCTTTGATCTTTAGTCGACCTCTAGGTGTTTTGGATAAATCTAACGCATGTAAAGGAAACTTGATGTGAGGAAGCGTGTTGTACATTAGGAAGCTGTAAGAAGAGGTTTCGGAAAACCGATATAGGACCTAAAATGTTTCTGTTAGTTTTTTCGAGGCGGAGTTATAATCACACTCATTATATTCCATAAAAAGTCTGTCAGCCTACCGCCTAATAACCCGTTATACCCGTAGCCCTGATGGGGTGCACCATATCAATCATTGTAATGTTTCGAAGGAAAGCAGAAAGGTACAACCTTGTTGATTATAAAAAATATCAATAGTTGTGATACCGCCTAACATATTATGTATTATGAATATGCCATAAATCAGATCAGTATCAGTTCTGGTGTAATATATCCCGCGGGGTAATTATCTGGAACAATGGGGCCTAAAAGAACCCAAGAGAACTCAACTGTTGTCATATTTTTTATCTTGTTAGTTTCGTCTGGCGATCTATCTTATGGCCAAAAGTCACAATCGTAGAGTTCCTGGAATTTCCTCCGAAATGGCTGACGGATACTTTTACTTTACCGCGCGAAGATACTTTGTTGTTCAAACGGAATTAATCATTGTCTTTGGTGATTTGTATTTTTTCATCCAATGTTCAAGTCATTTGTATAAGATGCGTGTACTTTTAGTCAGTGAATAACTTATAGCTAGTAGCTAACATGCCTGTTTTCGGCTAATAAACTATCGCTAGTGATGGATATTGCTGGCAGTCAATTTGCGCTAATGTTCTGTGCTCTCCGATTATAAATCCCCAGATTTCCGCGCTTTGTTTAACTTTCATTGGGGTGTCGCGAAGATACTTAAGTTTTACTGATACACTTGGATACTTCCTCTCGAGATACATCCCCTCATCGATTACTACTTCTCGCAGTACACTGTATTATTTTCTTTTCTGGTAAAATTGGATCAATATGTCCTGTCATGACCCAACGTATTTCTAGGTCTCTAGCAAGAGAATAAGGTTCTGTGGCAACCTTCGCTCTCATGGTGGTCAATGTCGTTTCAGGTTTTCAGGCCGCAGTGTGTATTCTATTAACCTTTTACGTATATCTAAATTTAAATCAGATCGAGTTGCTGACGAATAATTAAATTTTACCGTCTTTTTCTGTGTATGCATAACTAATACACATCAAAAAACTCATCTAACCACAAAAATATCATGCATTTTTTAAGTTGACTAGCTATTAAATGATTATTAAAATATTTTGGTTTTTCCTGTGCGTAAGCTTACCGATTAAATTTTCTTAATCGCTTAGAAATTCGCGAATTAACGCTCAACCTAAAATAGGAATCGTCTTCGTTTGCAGATAGATGGTTTTGTTTCTTCGCATCATAATGGACTGGACGATTAACCGACGTAGGCTTTTAACTCAAGAAGGGCTTTATTTTGCTCTTCCCTCTCTCTTAGAGAAAAACGTTAAAACCTCCGGCGTCTTAAAAGCCACTCCGAAGGGGCAAAAGACGCTTCCGCTAGTGGTGGCGGCGTGGATTCATTAAACCGGGCACCATGGCATCCACCGCTGGTGTCGGTGCCTGGAGGGTCGGCGACGTCGCCGGGGGTGGTGGCGTGTTGTGGGGAGGGAGGGGTGGAGAGATGATGGAAGGGAAGTGGAGCGGATTCATCACATCTCCGCCTCCGCCTCTCTCCCCCGAATCTCTCGGGTTCAGCTTTTGTCCTTCGCTTTATGCAGCCCGCAAAGCATACGACATTGTCGACTGCATAGATTCAGGGGCCGAGGTGTTCGTCGCAACTTAAAACCTTCTCTTGAATTGATTCTCTCTCTTCTCTTGAAGTCCAACGAGTTGAGAGCGTATGTATCCCTTAATGCTCGACGACGGATCTTTATGCACCGGTGGGCATTAAATCATCGAGGCATTGTCGTTTATGAAGCCGTTTCTGGTCTCGGTGCATGTTGTACTGTTCCACGAAATCTCTGTCTCACTGAAATCTCCCTATGGTTTTTCTTGGAGCGATATTTGTTTTGATTCCCGTTATTTTAATTTGTCATTAATGAAAGAACGCATCGAGGAAAGTACACCCTGCTCTGCTGATTTATTGGTATCCCATATTTTTTTCTCACGTCATTTTAGGGTCCGTACCTCCATGACGGTTTTGTTGTTGAGTTCCAATGTTCCATCAATTCAAAACCTGTTATGGGGTCAGATAAAATTTTATCGAGCTGCATTTAGACATATATACCTATGTGCAAAAAATTGCTTACCACCTACTTTTCATTTATAATTTCTCAGATTATCTGCTATATGGCTTGTAATGCTGGTAGCATATAGATTAATTCTCATAACACATATTTGGAATCGAATTTTTTGCATTAAACCTTGTACTATGCATTGCATTTTACGTGTAATCGTTATTTTCTGGCTCCGTGCATCTTATCCAATATTACAGAAAAATAATATATATTATGTATTCATATTAAGTTTAGGATCATTGCGTTCCCTATAGGCCCTAAGATAATCTTAACGCCATATGGTGTTTTTCTCTAAAGGGCAATGCTATAAAGCGTTTTTTGTATTTTTCAATAACTTAGGCTGTAATATTTTATTGAAAACAATGATATTTCTGTTTTTGCCAAATGTGTAGAGGGAGTACTTCTGTCTGCATATGATTATTACGGTAGTGCGCGCGTATGAATTATTTGGAACTATCGGCCAAATTGAAGTAGGGCACCCATTATTCCATAATTTATCACTACGGCCGGAGTGAATCATACCTCGTTTTCGAATTCAGTTAGGAATATGTATGGAATTTAGGTTAATTTTTTCTCCGGGGGATTTCGCTGGAGTCGTAGGTCTCGTGCATACTCTTCGGGTGTTGGGATTCGGGTGTATAGTCTTTACGAACAGAGAGATAAGACGACGCACAGTGCCTTAGGGAAAGGTTCGGAGTCGCGTGTGGAGAGTGGGTGACTTAGGGTGAAGGTCGGGCGAAATTAATATAGGATTAAATAAATAAAATAGGGTTCCGCCACGACGTGTACTGTCCCATCCTCTCCTCCCTGACCCCGTGAACGGAGTAATGGGATCGGTTCCCCATCGACCGTGTGACGAGCCGGTGACAGTGCACGCTCCATGATTTATGGCCTCGGGGGCGGGCAAACGCGTCGGCCGCCTCCAGCGCCGCCTGTGTGGTTCGGAGGTGAGACATCATTTTTGGGCCTGTTTTCGGTCTCGCTTGCGCGAACGGGGAAACGGGAGGGGGAGAAAATATGGCGTTTGATTTCGACTGCCTTCCGACGGACTTTCCACGAAATATTTATAGGAATTCAATCCCTTTTCGGGGAGTGGGGGGACTGGATGTGCACCGGAAAATGCCGCCCCGATTGCTTAGGGACCACGTCAACCCTGCCAGCCATGAATTATGGACACTTACCGAAACAATCCCTCTCTTTGGTGATCGAAAAAGTGTTTAAAATTGTCTCATTGCCTTTATGATTAAGGCCAATAATGATTTATAAAATATTTTGAAAGCAGTTCATTAAAGAACAAAATCCGTTTTTATGAAATTCTTAGATTTAGCGGCTGCTACGTCCTTTTTGCAGATAAGTAGTTGATTTTTTTAATGTCCTGTCCCGTGAGGTGAGGTAGAAGTGCTCGATGCTGAACGGGCGTATAAAGGTGGTCCATTCAATCTCATTTTTGGGAATATATTAAAAAATAGAATTAAAAAGGTTAAAATACTTAAAATGAACTCTGGTTACGCGGTGTGTACTAATGAAATACTTTGATTTTTAAAAGCCCCGTTAAAGGCTACGGTACTAGGTTTTAAGTGGATCCTTAATTTTCTATCTTCCTATATTTTAATGTCTGTTGGCATTACTATTTAAGGGAACTTTAGTCGTGCTTGATTGTACGAAAAAAAGAAGACGCCAGTCTGTTTTCTTTTGACGAGAGCTTATATTGGATGGATTCTTTCCCTTATTTGATGTTTTGGGATCAAATATGCCGATTTTAATGGGAATTGTTTCATTCACATTTTCTTCAATGGTTTCCAGGAATTTTTCATATCGACTCAAGCATTCCCCCGCCAAGGATTCAATGCAATTTTGGGTAAAGGTTCCATTCATCTTGGCTTTCGAGAATATGGGCCTTTCATGTCGCAAGTCCTCTCCCCGTTAATGACTTGATGGCGGTCGAAAGAGGCTTAAAAACTCGTACTCCCCCCACCCCCACCTCCAAGGCATCTCATTGTTACCGTTGGAAATAAAGCTTCGTGTGTGGTCGCGAAAGATATTGTCGAGGGGATGCGTAGCTATCTACATATGTCCCTTTTCCCGTTTTTTATGAAGCTGAATGAAGGCGGGCCCTTGTTTGTCCCGTGTTTCGTCGTGGAGGAAGACAACGGATGAGATGCAAAAAGAATGTCGCGGCGACCCCCATCCCTTTCACTCGGTCGCACTCCTGTAAACATCCTTCCCCGTCCCCTTGGAAGCGGCCGTCCCTCAAATATTATGTGAATGGAGGTCTTGGAGTGTGTATACACTTGAGTCTAAAAGGTTGGACATCGGCCTCGCTTCGCGGACGAGTAAACGACGAGACGGCGTTACATTCGCCTTCCTCGTCGGGTTGCTCCGGGATCGTGTTATTCGCGATGTTTTTATTTCCTCCTCTCCTCATTTACCTGATCCCCCTTTATATTTCCGAACCAAGTACCTCTTCTTCGTTGCATGGTATACGTGAACCTATTACCGTTCCCGAGGTCATTGTTTTATCATTTTTAACGTATTCAAATTCTCGTTTTAGAGAAAGCATTTTTGATCCAGGGAATCGAAACTATTGAATATTGAACTATTTTTCACACTTCTGTGTCCCTCGAAAATTCACTGATAAGGGTATATGCATGGGCAAAAAATCGTGTGCAATACGGTTCGCTGCAATGCGAATTTAACTAAAAGCTGAATTTTGGCGAAAATACATTTGAAAATACAATTACACTTTTTCCTCGTTTGATCCGACTTATTAGTGAGATTATGTTACTAGATGCCATTGACAAGTTCAAATAAGATTGGAAATAGTGGCTACTATTTGCGCAATTTTTCCATTTTGTATTTTCCACAGATTCATGTTAATTTAAAGTTATAATATTGAGTTTCCTAATCACCGAACCATTATTGACGTCAAGGCAAATTTTTTTTCGCATAGGTTATGATTTATAAACAACTGCGAAGACAGCGAGTTAGTGATTACTATTTAAGTCCATCAATATTTTGTGCCTTCAGAAAATAGAAAAATTTACAAGGAGAAGTGAATTGCTCCGTTTCCCTTCTCGATCCGTTGGGGAAAAATGGTTTGAATTCATCATGGACCGTCCACCTCTGCCTTGGTGACCGGGATACCCAATTGTGTGGCGTAATACGTTTTCACGTGTGACATCGATGAGGGAGGGGAGGCCGCTCTTCGTGGGATTCGTGGCGGGGCGTACTTTGTACCGGTTAATGGAGGGAGGCGGTAATTTCCCCTTCTTCAGAGGAGACGCTCGTTCTTTATCCCCCGTCTCACAAAAATATCCCTCCTTTGTCGAGGAAAGCAATTCCGGACATCCGCCTAGGGACACGCTTGCTTCACAAACATTCCCTTCCCCTTTCGTCCGGGTGAAATAAACGATGTAACGTGATGTTGAATTGGTCACTCTCTGTTTGTGTTCGGTACCACTCCATCTCGGGACCATCCACTCGAAATACATAGTTTTATTTCCCAAAATGTTCTGTAACCAGCTCGTCATGAATATTATTGCCTCGTCTAAGGAAAAATAGCAGGGGTGAAATAAATATTTACCATCTCAAGGTTCACCTTCTGCTCAGTATATGTGTATTGTTTTTAGCATTAATATATTATTTTTATCGCATTCTAGTTCATTCATGCACGAAGAAGATATTAAAAATGTCATTCAAAGCTGAATTCTGGCGAATGTACATTTGAAAAAACAATTACACTTTTTCCTTGTTTGATCTGACTTATTAGTGAGATTACGTTACTAGATGCCGTTGACAAGTTCAAATCAGATTGGGAATCTCTCCTCCACATGGGATATAGCATTAATCAGACTGTTTTCTGAAACTCAAAGAGTTGACATTATCGTGATAGAGGAGAAATTCACCTACAGTATACCATATTGTATACCATAGTATACCATAAGTGGGTGTAGGGCGTGCTGAGTGGTGATGAATTGCTGGAGCATGTGATAGAGAGTAGAATGTTGGGTAAGGGAGGGAGAGGGAGGAAAAGATCAGGTATATTAGATGGAATGAAGGGTGGCAGAAAGTATGAGGAAGTGAAGAAAGAGTTACTGTACGGGTGTGTCCATCAGAAACATACCTTAACCGGTAGATTACCATTAAAAATAATTTACCATGTAAAAATGCAAACTCGTGGGTAATGGATGTGGTGTTTGAATATCATCGCTGTAGTTCCAAATTCATCCTAAAAGTAAGGTTCATCATGAATACTAGACGATGTTAAGCGATTAACGATGCATCATGTAGATTCAGAAAATGAGCGAATTTTGTTTTAAACAGATTTTACTTTTAAACGTGTCTGAAAATAAAAGTACGTTCTTGCCAAGAGGTCATTTCTGAAGAAAGACAAAATCGTGAAAAAATGATATATTTTTGCATGCTCTTCTCGGGGGAATGGAGTTCTCGGGAGACACAGGAGAATGCAATCAGGTATAGGTTGGTAGTCCAGGGTGACATGGGATGACATGCACTTCGGATGCGTTAGTATTACGCCGCTCTGAGAAGTCTTAGAGGAACGTGGTTGCGTACGATCGGCCAAAATAAAGTCAAATTCGATACACGGGCATGAAATATGTCGATTTAATTCTTCCGGCACAATACAATCGATGTTATCTTTCATTTAAGTGCACACCGATTACTAAAATTTGGTCAAATTCTAAAAATCTTCGAGTAATGTTCTACAGTTACCATTATTCGTTCATTCGTTCGCTTTCTTTCTTCTGCAATGACTTTTCCTCCACACAGACGTCTTTCGTCATTGTATCCTTGGTTGTTTACATTGATATCGCGGCTGGAAAACGATCGCGAAGGGGCGGGGAGATGGCTTGCGTGCGCTTTGCGAGAAGACACGTGTATCATGCGAAAATGATTACTCGTCAAATCGACAACTTATTGCTCTGTATCTGATTTAAACTCTCTGAGAATGATATGAAACTCGAAAATTCCGTTTTCGTGATGATTAAGCGATATAGCTATTCGTTCTTCGAAAGCCATTGTTACTTCTCGGGGGCACGTTCCTTCTCTACTTTTAATCTTTTTTTTTAGGTTTTTGCTGATTTTATTTTCTTAATGGCAGTACTCGGGAAACAGGGAGGGTGAGAGAGGGAAATGGGGGAATTATCTCTGAGAAAGGCGTGAAAAGCTTCGTTTCAGACCGTTTTGCCCACAGTGTACTTATGACAGCGCCACGGTTGTGGAAGGGGGTGCGTGAGGGTGTGTGTGGGGTGGATGAGGCCCTCCCCTCCCCCCCCTAGAGGAGAGGTGGATGCTGAGTGGGCTGCTGCGTGGAGTGTGGGGGAGAGGGTGCTGAAGAGGGGGGTT
>LYUA01001157.1:424658-436066 GCA_002093875.1 Calopteryx splendens | reverse complement strand
GAGACGATAACGACACGCGCGTGGGCGTGACGCACGCGTTCTCGCGTACACGAGCACGTGGCCTCGGGGACGCTGACTACAGTTCTCGTGCGTATACTTCCCTCTCAATGCGGGGCACCTGGCGTGTGTAAATGTCACGCAGTCTGTCTGGAGTGGAGGACCTCCACTGGAGGTGCGGGAAGGGATTCGAGTTGTTTAGGTTCGGGAGGGTGGTGGTGGTCGTGGTGCGGGGCAGGGCGCCGCGGTTGGTGGCAACGTGGCGTGTCGTAAAGGCACGGAAGTGGTCGTCGCGTTTTCTTTCCATCCTGCCACGCGTCCGGGTGCTGCGGGCTCAAGTGCGTCGCGGTGCGTGCCTAATCGTCCAGGGACACGAAATACGTGCGTTTCCCGCGGCTCTCAATTCGAGGCGTTTAGTCGCCTTTGGCCATCCGTCGATTCACTACTCGGCGTCTTACGGAGTGCAGGTTTCTCGTATACCGTTCAGTTTTTCTCATTGAAAGAATGTGCCAACTGTGGACCAAGTGTACTTACTTACTTGAACCAGTCTTAATCATTTAAGTCCCCCTTTGCTGTAAATATTTCCGTTGTGTTTGCGTAATTTTTGCTTCGTATCTCGGTAAAACGGCTCGATTAATGATTCTTTCGATCCCCTCATCCAACTGGATCCGCCTTGTTGGTGGTTCATAGTATCTACCCTAGAAATTAATCCCATCTTTTTTTTCCATATTTTCTTAGCACTTTGGTCCCAAGTTTTTGCGGTGCCGGTCGCTCAAAAGGAAATTCGTGCTGTACAACAGCATTTGGAACTGAGGAAATCGGCATATATCAACGTATCCTTAAATTTATCAGGCATATTTACCTTAATATCCTTCGATGGCATTTGGAATGCGAGAAGCGCAATAAGCTGAAAATAGTCTTATAATAATCCTTCGAGTATAAGGTTTGGAGATCGGATTTCTGCGATGACCAGTTTACGGTCCTCCCACTGTGAGACTCCTTTGTCATAACAAGCAGTGTAAAATCAACCGCCTACTCGACTGCTCGGCGGAGATCATTACAAATTCAGTACTTCGTCCTTTGGAGAAGGCATTACGCTGAGTGCTCCTCGGTGCCCTTCATTGATAGTAGGCTAAATGTCTTCGTCTGATTATTTCCATATTCTCCCCTCTTTTTTCGTTTAAGTTTGTTTGTAAGAATATCCGCACGGTCTCGGTATAACCAGTGGGATTCCTGGGGGATTATAAGCCAGATTTGTACGCTTCTGTCGTTAATTGGACAGGCTGAATAGCTATGAGCATTACGTGATGATGTCCGCTCATTGCCGATTACTTTTAATTGGTATCCCATTACTTTCATGTACAAAAAAGGAAGGATAGTGCATAGATGATAGCGAAATGTCATGGCCGCATCTCGAAACTGGATTTCTCATAATGATCCCTCACAGGAGAGCCGAATTTAATGTCTGAAGTATGACTGGTTAAATTTCAATTGATAAACTTTCTTTTGGTTTGGGTCTGCCTTCGTCAGCCCGAAAGAGAAATTGGCCAATCGCTATGAGATTCGAGGTGTACAGTGGGATGTGTGCAATTTCGAATTGAGTTCGCCGTTTACGGGAAAAATTGGAAGTGAGCATCCTTGTTGTAAAAATGTATTATTAAAAAGCGTAAAATTCACAACTCTACTTACACGCCAGAATTTCATGATAAGTTATAAACAAAAACTCTTACAAAATTTGTATATTAGCACCACTAATAAAATGATTCGGCAAACAAAGAAGTAGTTATAAAACTGTGTACTTCTTACGACTTTATGTTAATTAGTGACTGAGGTTAGTATTATCTGCGTGCGTGGAAACTACAAATTGCACCAATTTACCGGCATCCGGTTTCGACTATGTTAACTTAGTCCAAACTCTCCTTATAGAGACCACATCTGAGGTTTCGTCAATGCTCTTAAAATATTGGACGCTAACGAGGAACGAGAAAAATATTTATAAACATGAAGTTGCTTATGAAGTAGACGTCTGTGACATTGCACAGTCTCCTAAAATAGGCTGATTTATACAAAGCCCAGTTGTGGGTGATAAACTCCAATGGCCGTAAAACTGTTTGCTAACAATCGTTAAGCCTTGTTCGCGATACACAAACATTCACTCAAAGCTTCGCAGTGATTTACGGGGAAAGGGTCCCACGCTAGGGATCAACTCACTCGAGGCACAAACACACAAAATGTTTTATTGCCCACAACTGAGCTTTGTATTCGTTAAATGACGTTGCAGCTCAAGCACCCCCGCATTAACACGGTTATTTATATCGGGTTACGGGATATCCCCGTTCATGAAATGCCGCATTTTTGTGTCATTCCTTTATCCTAGCGTCGGGTTTGACGTGAATTCTCATGGCAAGGCGTGGAAAAACCATTCAATGAAAGTAGCAAACTAAAGAAAATTCAATACTATCTCTCATCAGAATCTCCCTTCTCCACTTATGGACGACCTCCATGGATGGAATTGATTTTCGCAGGCACCACCGGAAAAATCGTGCTCTCGGCTGCCGCGTGAAGTTTTCAGAGAATTCTGGGAAAGTGCTCACCGCCGCTGTGACCTTTCGAACGTCGTATAGGCGACTGAACTTCTTGAGACACCGAGAAGGAATTTGGGGAGACGCCACGCCATCGATTGATTATCCTATCGGTCTCTGGATTATATTGTCAGGACCGCGCCCATCCCCCTTTGCTAACGAGTCTCTCCCTCCTCCAAATCACCGCCCCCCCGTGTTCCCTTTCCATTCACGTGTTTTACACCTGCAGCCTCGGGGCTGTTCATTTGGAGTGAAACTGACCAAGATTAATATTCCTCCAGATGGGAAATAGAGTGCGAAAATATTATCTGTAGCAGCTGTGCACTACTGCCGGTTTAATAAATGTTTGAAAGCTAACGCCACAAAATCCTTAAGTATATTCTGCATTATTATGTATTATATGATTTACAACGGTGAAAAGTTTTCAAGTCATTACTTAAAATAATTGGACGGACATTTTTGCATATTTTTAGAGACGATATATGAAATTTGACAGAATACACCAAGTCCCTAACGTGTTAAATTAGAAGGCATTGTGTGATAATGATATATTTCTATATGAACCTCAGCCTCTAATTTCATCGCCAAATGGTAGAACTCATCGCATGTTTTAATTCAACAACGACAGTGTTAAGTGTTAGGAATTTAATGTGACAGTGTGAAAATGTTGAGCGATAGGAATTTACTGTAGCAATTTTACAGTTGGTGTAGTAAGTTTCCGACGTAAGAGTCAACAATATTTCTTGTTTTATGGTAGGTAACACTTTTCTGAAGCAAGGATTGCATTGAAGAGAAATTTCTGTGACAAACTGAAAATATGACCGAATTCCTATTCATAATGGGTGATAGTCGCAGATAAGGATTGGCGTTGCGTTTTTTTAGGTTCTTATATTTTTATCAACCTCCTCCTGATGCTTGTGTCCGATTTCCATCCAATTCTACCGTGTCATTTTAAAGAATCCTACTCACATTATGTTCGGCGGCGGCGTACAAACTGACGCCGTGATCTAAAAAAATCAGTTAAAGGTATTGAGGACGCTAGCGAATCGAATCCCAAGATAGGCGAAAAGAAAATTAAATAGTTTTGGAGGTTTAATAAGATGCAAGATTCTTGAAGGCAGAAGATGATGAACTCCGTGTGTGGTGATAAGGAAACTCTGCAGGAAATGGGTAAAAGGCCAGGCCCCGGCAGGGGGAGAATGGAACACCGGGGAAGGAAATGGTAGAGGTGCGGGTGGCTGGAAGGGGTTGGAAATTCGGGAGATGAAGGTGTATGCATATATGGATGTCTACCACCACGAGATGTGGAGGGAGTGAAACAGACCGAGGTTGCGGCTGCGGCGACGAGATATGACGCGTATAGAGAGAGGGAGGGGGAGGGGCAGGACCCTCAGGGGATTCGTGGGGGGAGGGGCGGCGAGGAGACCGCTTGAGCGACAACATTTTGACCCGTCGAGAAATAGAAGGCGAGGTGTTTGCCATAGCGAAGCGGGAGGAGTTGAGGCGAGCCTCATCGTCGGCGTTACCCTAGCCTCCGCGCTATGCCCTCCCCCCTCTGCCCTCGAGCGAAACTTTGGGGGAGGTCGTCTTCCCTCTCTGATTTACATCGAGTGTCAAAGCGGCCTATCCAAGCATGAATTCTAACACACCTCCCCAGGGTGTCAAGTCCGTTGAGTTGGGTTGGATTCTGAAACAGGACTTCATGGACTCCCCTCCCCCACCCCACCTAGCTATCATTCATTTTGATTATGCCGGGACCGTTGTAATCCAAATGATCCCGCAATGACTCGGGAAAATTTAAATGAAAAATCCTCTGGGCATCCTCTGCGTTATGGGAAAAAAGCTTTAAATAGTTCGATTGCGAGAAAAACCCCGGAAAACGTCGGATGATTCCGCCCGATTATTTTTTTCGATACCCAATCATCTAACCCACCTTGTTACATTCCAACCCGCTGTCGACGAAATCGGTATCCTCGTGAGGGCGTCTACGCGTCAGCTTATGGCATTGAATAGGAATATTGGCGTGGAAAAACCTTAAGAATTCGAGGAATTAGTCGAATACTTTTGTAAAACGAGAGCTCTAGCGATGCTGTTGATGATGAATAGATAGTTTTTGAAATATTTCGTAGCATTTATGCATTTCGTAGGTCCCTTGCGTGCAGAGCTATAGGGAATGATCGGATAATCCAATGAGAAGAAATGTTTCGCATTACTTGCGCAGAATTGATGAAGTCTCTCCTCTCTCTGTGAACTCGAGTCTCTCTGACTTAGAACCCCTAGGGCAACGATGACGGGCCAACTAATGCCTACGCCCTAACGACGCATGGCGTCATCCCCTGTGGCTCGCGCTCCCTGCAGCTCGAACCCCTCCACGAAACACCCACACCGGGTGAGTCCTGAATTACACAGCAGCTGGCGGGGGAAGAAATCAGCACCACGGCCGCTTGACGTGCGGCAAACGGACATAAACATCCCCTGAGCCGAACGAATACAGAAAGCAGGAAGGGAAGCTCGAGGGCTACGCAACTCTCCGTGGACCTTGGAATCGACGGTTTTCTCTTCCTCTCCGACTGACCAAGAACCCCTTCCCCGACGCCCACACTACGTGATTCGAACCTAGCCTTCTGACTGGGTGATTTGTTCCTTAGCACGACGTCAAGAAACACGCACGATTCTTAGCGGACAATGAAATAACGAGAGCTTTCGGTTTGCCGGTCATAAGTTTTAGCTGTGAATTATAGTTGGTTGTCTCACGGCTATGTGATAATCTGGCAAATGTTTTTTAGAAATTTATCTTTTAAACGCCCGCTGGATTGAAGTTTTGGCATTTGAACATTTTTGGTCGAAGGAGAGTGATTTTTAGGTGAGAAAAAAAAAGATATAAATAGATAAGTCAAAGTTCTGTAAGGAAACGAATTTCACGTAGTGCTGCACATAGTTGGCGTCTCACAAAAATTTCTATGCCTTATTAGTTCAATCAAATAGGTGTAACACATTTTACTCTTCAGTTTCTCCTCATTTTTCGTTTTAGAGATGATTCCATCCCTTTATTCAAGCGAATAAAGGGATGCATTGTTTAGATGATCGATAATTATGGAACTAATTATGATATTTAGAAATCTTGGTGATTATGACGGTAGTCCTTCGACTATTTCGACGTGTATAGCGCCATGGATCTGTAATCAATAAAACTTATAAAACAGAAACAATGAACTGCCCGGCTGGACTGGTGATTAGGGCACCGGAGCTCGCTAATGGGAGGGTAGCATCCCTCTTCCAGTACGGATATTTGGTCATCAGCAATAGATTTTTCAAAAGGATGGCACAACCTGACACCTCAGCTATGTCTGAGACACTCAAAATTCAAATCACAATATTGCATGAATTTCGTTGATTGATTTTATAACAGCTGAATTATTTAAAATTGCAAGAAGTTTAGAGGTAAAAATATTTGCCTCTATCTTGCATTTACTGGCTTTCAACCCCTCAGAAATTAACAGGGTAAGTGGATAGCTTAACTGGTTAATGCATTCTGTCAGATATTGATGTATCCGAGTTCGAATCCCGGTGTGGGTGAATTATTTTTTCCATGTGAACTTCCTGTATTTGTATGCATACCTTCGGGTGACTCCGTCAGACTTACAGACACGGAATTTTCCATTTCTTAATGATTTAACTGTTTCCATTCCTTCGTGTTAATGTTTATATTTGGGTGAATAATGCAGGAAACAAATGAAATAGCAATGCGGATGTACGTAATTATGTTTTTAATTTGTTATCAGCACTTTTTCTCCTAACAATTTAAATTTTATTGCAACGCGTTGACGCACTCTAAATGTGCCAATTCGCGTTCCAGTAGAGTTAACCTTTTTGTCTCCATCACCCGGTAAGTAATTAATAATTAAAGTTTCGTCTCGTTAGATATTTTTCTTTTAATTATGAATGCGAAATAAATTATCGAAAGTGATTAAATTAAAATCAGAAGAACATATGTTTTCCCCCCGTGTCAGATGTTTTCTATAAATGTTTTTTAACTGGAAGATGGATACAACACCATTTCCACATTATGTCATCCATGGTGAAATATTTAAGACCGAATAACAAAAATTCGGCGATATTACTTCGAAAAGAAATTTATTCTTGGTCGTCCGTTATGTGGGGAATGTGGAGTCCGTTTTATGGAAACCTTTTTTATGTTTCATAACAATGGTTGGGTCATCGTCAAGATAAAGCGTATAGCAAGCAGGTTGGTTGGCAAGATTTTATCTTCAATCCTTTGTTATGAAAAATCGTAAACCATTCTTCCTGAATTCGTTGCTTGAAAACACCGTTATTGGCTGTGCGTTATATCCGTCCGGAATTAAATCATCAGCGAACTGGCAGACTTGATGCGGTTTTAATGAAGGTCGAGGCAGCTTTGTTAGGCAAAACCAGTCCCCTAATCCCTTTCGGATTATCCGCCTATCAGCAGCTCATTCATCTCCGTCTAATCTCGTCAACCCAAGGGGGAGAGAGATGCATGAGCACGGGCGGGAGGCGAGTCCGGCCGGGAGGAGACGGGCGAGAAAATGACGCGCTGAAGACTTTACGTAACGCTTTCCGGAAATTAGATAACTCGGGGGTAGACTATGCCGGGTTAAAACGGGGCGTCTCTTCGATTGGAAACCGTGGCGAAATGTTATCTTTTTCCTCTCTCTCTCCCTCTCGCGACGCACCCATTAAAGATATATCCGTGTCCTTCTTTTGCGCGCCCTTAACCTCCTGTAACCTCAATCCATAATTATAATCTCTGGTGCTCTCTTAGCTCTTCAATATCCTTCTTTGATCGACCCCACAGTTTTTCTTTCGCGTTCTCGCAGGCTCATGATCGCCTTGGACTATTCGTAAACCTATACACGGAGTTATAATTCAATTATTTTGTATACTAAAGTTAAATACTATGTTAAAACCTTCTGTGACTTTTATGTTATCAATGAAATATGGTATTCGGGAAAACTAAGTGCTATTTAAGCTTGTTGTGATGGGGTAAAATCTTAGCCCTAGGATGCCATATAAAGTTCGTAGAATTTCCTTTCTGATGCCCAAGATTGAAAAGGTTCGCTCTCGTTGTTCTAGGGACGACGCGTTAACATTCATGGGTTAAAAGTTATTGGCTGCAGCTGTTTAGCCTCGTCTCAAAGGCGCTGTTGACCTTTTCGAGAGCTTGTAGTTGCATTAATTACATGATGCACTAACCAGCGTTTAAAGACATAAATTAAGATTTAAAACTATTCCCTTTTTCATTAAAATTAGAAGCTTTCGTCAGGTTAATATTTAACCTAAGCACTGACACATACTCGGGATTTTTCTAATCAGCAGCATTGTTTTGTACAGTCTCTCTTATAGTAATATGAGGTTTATTTGATTAAGATATGTGAATTCAGCTGTGGTTATATAATCTCGTAATTGTGATTTTAGGTGACGGACGCGGGGAACTTGATTTTCAAATTCTGCTTGGATTTTTGAGCAGGATACCTTAGGATAAAGAGCGAATTAAATCTTATGCCGCAAGTAGTAGAGTGTGAGGAATGCTGGCGGTAGGGTTGTCGGAATACGTATTTTTGAATTAAGGAAGGATTACCTTAGGTAGGTAATCTTACCGACAGATAGGGAATATTGATCTTACGAATTGAAAGTGCATTAAGTCAACTAAGTCTATCAGGTAAAAGTTATGTTTCTAGATTTCAAATTTATCTTGTTACCAAAAACACTTAATATTCCAAATTTATGTTTAAATTAACCCATCGGGATGATTTTGGTAGGAAAAAATAGGTTTTTTAATGTGATTTAACGGAGCACTTTAATTTTACTGATATTGAAGTTTTGATGTTTAAGGAAGCATCTTTTCCATCGTGAATCTAGAAACAGATATTGATAAAATAAATCGATGACTAGGGTAGTTGATAAAATGCGCGTTATCTCTTTTCTATGGAATGCGTAATTTGTCTTTCGCTCTGTCTTTACCAAAGGTCAAGTTCATTTCACATCACTGATGTGGGGAGCTTCGAGTGATGCAGATGTTGATGTCATTCTCAGCACGATTTGAATATACCTAATTTGGGTTGCATACGGTTCATTATAGAAAAGTATGTTGAAAAAATAAAACCGAAGACATGTCCTATGAATCAATCCTTACATTATGGACGTGTAATTTTCTTCCTAATTTTTTTGTGGGGGTTGGGGTTGCTCTATGGCATTCCTTAAAATTCAGGTACTTAGCATTTGAGTTTAAAGCATTGGTTCGCTAAGCTAGGCTTAAAATCCTCAACAGACTACTCGCTTACGGAACCACGTGCGATGTCAAATAAAACGGTTGTGGAGAAGTGATATCTTGATGTATTATTCAGACATTTTGCCTATTTATTGGAATTTTGTACGAAAGATTTACCTACTCCTTAGAAGGCAATTATTTTAGCTCTTTGAACGAAAGTTCTCCTTGTGCCTCAGAATACCGTTAATGCGCCTCTCTAAGTAGTGCAAGTATTATTCTGCTCAAAAGTGAAGTTAATATCCGATTGGTCATAGCCAGCGGTTTAATCTCATTACTTGGCTCGATTTACTTAACGAGCCGTACTCCATTGCTCCCGTCAAATCGACCTACAGCATGCATGATAATTGGACGTGTTTTTTGGTTCACCACCCTTCATAGAATTCAGCGCCCACTTTCTGGGATGCTTCACTCGCCAAAACCAGTAGGTGGGAAAATCCAGTTCTCTCTTAAATATGATAATTTGTGGTTCATATCTGATATTACTAGCAGTAGTGCTATTAGATTTAGACCAAAGGTAAGGTTTTTGAGGGACCTTGAAAACTATTACATATATACCTCATGGTATGGCATTCTAAAGGACGAAGCACTTCTAAGCGTTAAGTAAAAGGCTAAGTAGTCTAAGCGTTTTAGTAAAAAAACCATTTGCATAGCACTAAATCATTCTTCAGAACGTATTTCTTTCCGTTGTTCTTATCCTCTGCCTTTTTAGAGGTTTGGATTAGCGCCCGACATTTGCCGACTAATTTCATATGCTACGTAATGCAATAAGGGATCATAATTCCTTCTTTGAGTGCCATTTTCGTGTTACTTCTTGAGGTTATTTTGTTTCTTTTTCTTACAAGGTCAGGCTGGTGATCTGCAAACGTCTGCGAGACTTTGAGTGGATGTTTCATAGTTTTAAAAATAGGCAAACCCGTCTCGACCCTCGACCTGTGACTGTTTCAGTCTCAAGCCACCTTAGCAGTATTCGTCGAAGCTTATTCTATTTTAGCATGGTAATAATCGGAATAAAGGATTTAATATGAAATTTTCCTTCGATTACTGTGCTCTTTATTATCTTGCAGCATTGAAGTGCAGCACGGTTTTGTGAGATTTGTGGGCAATATTTTTATCAGCCGCGCCTTACGGGTGGTCTGTGATAATTTAACCAATTTGTTCCCATTACCCGTAAGAATAACGCCTTTTCAGCCCCTCGAGTGATATTTTTGTTAGTGAATATACCCCTTTGCGAGTAAATGACGAAACAAATAATTTTGTAGTTGAAGTAAACCAGAGACTTTTGTTACGTTTTATTTTTTATAGTAATCTCTGGTATTTTTTTTGGAATCTGGATCATAATGCGACTGAGAATGCGATTTCTTAGTGAAACGAACAACTTTTCAATTATCCCCAATCGTCCTGCTTATCAGCATTTTCATTTTGACTAGACTTCAAAAAGGGAATGCGTTAAACTACTAAGTGTGGTTAGGTACTCTCTGGCTCTAATACTGCGGTAAGCCTCGATGTTTCCGTCACATCTCTTATCCTATGATAAGATTTCGTTAAAGATACTTTTGTGAGGTGGTACCTATACGCGAGGGCGATATTAACGCGTTGCATAGTGCTTCATACATATGCTCATGCATTAACGTAATCACTCCAGTTACTGACTAATTTTATAGGAAAGATCTGTTTAGAGTCGGTGTCATATTTTTATTATGAAAGGTTAAGAAATAAAATTGGTAATTTCCACTACTAATTTATTAAACGACCATGGTTTCAACACTTCGTCTCATCTTCAGATGATACACGAAAAGGAAGACACAGGAAGATGACACAAAATGTTGAAACCATGCTCGATTAATGTAATTATTAGTGAAATTTACATAGTTTATTTATTAACCTTCCATTCATGGAATAATTCGACAAAGTAAAGCCCGACATGGGGAACTTTATAGTTTTCTTATTTGTACAAAACATACCTGCCAAATGGTTACTCTACGGCTCTACCTTTATACCGTACCTTCGTGGAAACTGGTCCTAGATGATAGTATAACACGAGTTATAATATTCCCTAAATGTGTTCTAGAAACGGGGGCATTTTAATTCGGAACAGGTCTCTTAAGGGTTGTTGAAATTATCCAAAATCGAATAATGGGTGAAATCAATTAAGGTCGGAAAAAAAGTTGCGCTCAAATCACTATCACTATCAAATAATCTTTAGGGAGATGAAGACCCTTTTTAAATTTCATTTGATGGGATATTTTGGTTTTAGTGTTATTTTGCTTAGCAGAAAAACCACAATCTATGTCTTTAAGAAACGAATGAGATGTCAATAATCGACTTTTGAAAATTTCCTTTCAGTCTAAAACATTTGTAATCTTATTGCGAATTCGGTAGCGAAATAGAATCACCAATTACGTAGTTTACGTGGCCTTAAAAGTTCCTTGTTTGAAACATTGCCAATGTGACTTTGGAGGGGAAATTTTGTTTCACGTTGAAGATCCAAATCTTCCGGGATTTCTTCCGCGTGGGTCCAT
>LYUA01001157.1:244713-255620 GCA_002093875.1 Calopteryx splendens | reverse complement strand
TCTACTTTACTACTAAAATTTTCTTATTGTTAGGTAATTCGTAATTGGTAATACTTGGGATCTTTCTTCTACGAGTTTGTTTGGTAATTGGAAGACCGTGAACGTATTTCAATGCTCAAATAGACAGTAGGTACATTATAACTGGTTGACTCAGAGTTAGTAAGATTATTTCTGGTGATTGTACTCATCATACCCATGACTAGGATTGTCAGATCTTATAAAATTATTGTAGGACAATGCTTGTGGAAATGTAAGACTGGAGTATACTATTTTGTCAAAAGGTGGGGACGCTTCATATAAAACTTATTGTGTACCTATGCATACATATTTTTCTAAGTACGGAAAAATCCGGATAGCAACCTAAATTCCCACTGAACGATCTTAAAAGAGGACATGTCCAGGGAAAACAGGTCGCCTTGTGAAGCTGGAGATAGCAAACTCGAATCGATTCCAGGTCATGATTAAGTTATAGTACTATGTGATAATGTGTTACGCGCTACAACGTTGGACATTGTAACTTTTGAAGATTTGTCGCTGGTGATAGAGTAATTTACGGAGAAATAATGATCCAATGAAATTGATATATATTGTAAGCGGATAGGACGACATTCCTGAATAATCCACCGAACGGGGTTTACTACTTTTTAATTGGAATGAAATACTAATGCACAAAAGATCAGACGTAAACATCTATGCTTGTATATTCGGAGGTTTTCACTTGAGCCTTGCTGGCCATTAACATTCTTGAAAGTCGTCATCGCATCTGAACTTACTCAGGGAAACCCCATGGGTAAATAAGGCACGATTTGCCTTATTTAAGAAGCAGGCATCAATGGAAATATACAATTTGGAAAATACAGCGATGAAAGAGTGAAAAAAAAGAGCAAACAGCATCACACGGCAGTATTGGGGGTTGGCGGGGACTCTTAGACTCGCGAATACCAGTTGTAGGTAAAGATATCTCGTCGCTGGTAAACGATTAGCTGATGATTTTATAGTACTTTCTAAACCTTCTATTTCCTCTGATGCATTTACTTGCAATTGTCGTTTCCCAGGAACTAATAAATGCAACCAAGCATTCATTCAAAGATAAATATGACCTATGAAAAGAGTTAAATTTGTATACAAACTAAATAAATGTAATAAAATCAACTTCCGTTGCATTTAGGTTTACACTATCTATGCTACATTAGTATATGGTGTACTTTCACTTTCTACAATTTAGAGCGATAGGGCTGTCGGAGGAATAGTTACAAGGATTAGCTTTCCTCCTCCAGCACACTTCGCAATCTCAACATGAAAAGGGAAACGTATTGGTAAATATTTCCCCAGTTACGGATTTTATGCTTCCTATATTCTTTCCTGCTGTTCCGGCACTCTATGTCGCTCTCTCTCTCTCGCTGTGGCCTTCGTGGTATTTTTTAGATGTAGATGTGGAATTCCGATTTTATTGTGGTTGTGGGAAGAGTTGACTCTGGGCTTCTCGAATGAGGATCAGTTTATCTGACGCAAAAATTATAAATTGCAATTGACTTACAAATACTGTCATGCCAAACGTCCATAAGGGGTTTTATTTCAGGTGCAGCATTTCTAGTGTTCTAATTATATCGCACCAATGTAAAATTTAGGCGTGAAGGGTATAAGTATATATGATTAAATTCGATTGACAATTAGTAGATGTGGAGTTCGAGAAACGTTCATTAAGTATTAGAGTCGAGAAATCCTTTTCAAACTCTAGAACCACATCTGGAATTTTACGAAAAGGATATAAAATTTTACTAATCGTTTGTGCAATGTAGTTAAGTATAAAAACTACAGTGAACTGTACTATGGAAGGGAAGGCAATGCCTGCCTTCAAATGATACCACTCTTATAACTATTTAACCAGCAGTGATAATTATGTGGATATTATCTCTGGAAGTTTATTTTCGTGTATCTATCCCTGTCCTTTGCCAGGCAGGCCTTGGTGGAATTTCATCATAATTTGCCCATGATGGTAAACGTTCTCCTGGATAGCCATTGCATGGAAAAAATTAATGAAAGAGGATAATATTTGTAAAACATAATCCACAGAAAATACATTGTGCTTGATGTATTATTGGGACGCTGTGAGATGGGGTAATTGGGCCAGTATCAACCGTAAATGAACCTTATAATTACTTCCGTTCAATGAATATTGAGACTTTCCAGAGTATTCGTTGCGCAGTTAATCATCCCCCTAAAGCCGCTAAGGCGTGCGTACGTGCCGCAGCGCACGGTGCTGGGGAATTCCCGATAAGCCACTGGCTAGGAAGTTTTGGTGGGTGGTCGTGATTTCTGGCAAAATGCGGATAAAGTAGAGTGCTTTGACTGCCTTGGGAATCTCGCTTCCAATGCCTAATTAACTGATAAAACATTGGGCTCTGCCATGGGGAAACTGTTTTCGACACGTAATGGAGTTGAATTTTTTTAATGCTTCATCATTGATTTTGCGAAACCAAATGAAAGTAAAAATTATGTTAACTTCTCCTTAATTAGATATTTCTATTCTTCGTCTTTAAATAATGTACCTTCTCTGCTGATGTTGCTGTTTTTAAGGTTTGGAATATTTAGTACGACTTAATTTGCCTTCGATGCTCTGGTGAGAAGTACGATATCTGATATAATATCCCAATAGTCACAACCTTCTCTGTTCAGTCGTACTGAAAACTTACCCCAGATTATGCCCCCAATTCATGGAAAGTTCCATTGCAGTCCTGAAAATCCTGGGGCTTTTTGTTTCCCTGGAGGGTCAATCTGAGAAATAATGAATGCTTGTATTATTTCCGGTCTCATTACAAGGAAATTCATTACTGTGGCGGTTATTGAGTGTTTGCATTCTGATGCCAACCGGAGATCCGAAATTCAAATCCAGTAACGGAGTTCAAAATTGTAGGAGTAAAAAAGAACAGTTCCCGTTCTAAGTAGGTACGCGTTGCCACAGTGCGAGTTGCGCGCTTATCAATCCAACCTCTGAGCTGGTGACAAGTGTTATTTCGGGTCAAAGTGACGCTCAAATTTGACAATACTATTTATTTTTTTCGACTGGGTCCAATACATACATGAGGTACGTCAAAATAAAAATACAAACACACTGTACAACAAGGAATCATATATCATACAACATCAACAAGAAAATATATCATACCTGACTCCTAGAAAAAGTAACATCAAAGCTTAATCATGTGTAGGAAATCCAATATGCTGCACTAGGATTTACCTAGAAGGAAAGTTTTAACTCTATTCTTGAAAATATTTAAAGAGTTAACAGACTTAATAGGGTTGGGGAGTTTATTATAAAAAACAGATCCAGCATGGTAAGGGTCCCTTCGGACTCAAAATCAGCTAAGCTATTTACATGCGCATTTTGTTTAGTGTGACTGTTATGTTGATGTGATTTAGCATTAATGGAAAGTGGATGGGGAAAAGACTTTGCAAGTATTACACATTGTAGTATATAGATTGAGGGTAAGAATGCGTATACTTATGAATAGGAGCTTTCCATTTGCTCGGTAAAAAACCTAATATATAACTTACGTTTCGGGAGACAACATCAGTACCGTGAATGATATGTTATTTGAAGGTGTTTGTTTATAAAAGCTTGGTACCGTAAATACAGTATGTATTCATGATATCCGCCCGTTGTATTATTGTGGCATTAGCTTCAATGACGGAAAGTGAAAATATTACTTTCGAAAAGTTGTTTCGTGTAGACGGGTTGAACTTCGTGTTTACCGGTCGTAGTTTCTTTTCTTCTCCGTCGAGTTTTGTTTTCTCTCCGCTCTGTGCCCTTCCTATACAGAATCCGTGCAGGATTAGCAAAACCTACAATTACTCCCGTTACATTGCTTGCATGTTATGCACGTTACCACTTTAGTTTATTTATTTTCACCGAATTCCAATTAATTAAAAATATGTTGTAAGATTCACGATTTAGGGCTTCATTTTGTGGAATTCTTTCATGGTTGAGGGTTAAGAAATAAATTTCTTGAATTCCACTAATAATTATAATAAGGAAAATGTGTAAATTAAACCTTTACTGTTGCTGATGATCTTTTACGCTATTCCCATAATGAGATACCCGTAACAGTATATAACTATTAATCAACTTAATATAGTAGAGCTAAGGATGGGCAAATACGGAGAAAATCCTCTTTGTGAATGGATCTAGATCGCAACAGGCGCGAGGGAGGAAAATAATATCGATTGACTTTAGGTCAAACCTCTATTCCTTGGTTAACTGATGGGTTCAGGCGTTACTTTTTGGTACTGTGTCACATCTGCGATAAAGAACAAAGATTTTTTCAAACCAGACTATATTTTTTTAAACCTTTGAAACTATTCCTCTGTGAAATGTTTGTTTGAAACTAGAGTTTGTTCTGATAAATGCCCAATCAAATCGAAAATGCTGCCTTATTTGAGTTTTTTTTTGGCAAAAAATGAGTTTTTTGTCTTTTTATACTTGCCGGAAATTACAATATAAAGACGTGCCTAATATCCCGTGACATACGCTCCATTCCGATCTGATTTTCCGGTGGTCTATGTCTCTGATCCATAGAGGGCCACGCTCCATACGAATAATTTGACGTACTCCTTCCTTGTTTGTAACTTTATCTTCTTTGAGTATAGCAGTTGCCTCTACATCATGAACGCCTTCTTGGCTTGAGCTATTCTGCACTTGACGTCCTTTCAAGATTCTTCCATCATATGGTATGGTGTTTCCGAGTTAGGTGATTGATTCCGCTTGTTCCAATTCCTCTCCTTGTAGTTGGACGTCTGCTGTCAGAGTATCCTTCAGCCTTGCATCGACGTACCTGAAATGATGGCATTCATCCCGGTAAAATAAATACGAAGGTAAAATAATGCCCCAATCGGATCTCCGGATGGGGACTAATTGGGAGGAAGCATCAATCGAAATGGATAAATGTAGGCTAGGGACATGGAACGTGAGGTCTTCCACTAAATACGTTATATTACGACTAGTTTCGATGCTTATGCATAATTCATCGAAACTAATCGTAATAAAACGTATTTAGTGGAAAACTGCAACGTTCTTTCTTTTATTGTGGAACAGTTCCACCACATCAGCTCTGGCCCTTATCGTATACTTGGAAATACTATATTGGATTCAGGAATTCATACATGAACGCAAGGGAAAAGCAACAATTGACTGAAGTAGTTCCCATTTTATGAAAGTAGCGCCAGGCATGCTTCAAGAATGCGGGATCGGTGCCCTTTCATTTGCCATTTGCATAATGATAATAATTCTAAAATATCTTCCAACTTTCGGTTGTTCTCTGATGATATAGTGAGTCATTTACAGTACTTAGGACTGCGGAATTATTTCAAGCGAGCGAAATATTATATATTCCTTGTTGTTGCGGGTTCTGTGAACAAATTAGGTGCAATATTTGTAAATCGAATTAGAAAGGAAAGCCGACGCATTCGTTAAAGATTTGTGAATACGTTCTGTGTATTTAAAAAAAATTATTATAATGATCATGTATCGTAAATAGCAGTAATAATTTTAGTTCTTTAAGAAAAGTGTCTCAATGGTTTTAGGGCGTGAATTAAACGTTTAAATTTCGAATAAACTCGGAATCAAATGGCCATCCTTTCTCTCCGTAATATATTCAACATTTTCATGGAATGTAGTATTCTTAAGTATGAATTTCCCTTCCAAAAATAAAACCTGCATTACTAGAGGGCGCATTTGTCGCAGGACATATGTTGGTTCTTCGGTATCGTATAAAATTGTGTTTACAAACTGGCTTTGGCATCGCGCAATTCTAGATAAATTGTGAGTCACAAAACTCATATTTTATTTAAAGAGGACCTCGCTTTCGTAACAATGTAGTACCCGTGCGTCTCAGAACGTAATGGAACAAAATTCTTGTGTTTATGTTAGGCTTCATTAAGAAGTGTTTGTGTGTACAGTTGTAATATCCCACTGTTATATGTGGTTTCACTTGATGTTGAGCTCATTCTTCCCGCACTTGGAGATCACTATTGCATTTTTAACTGCTTCCGTCTCATTATATCCCATCCAATACGCCATTAAATCAGTTTCATTTAAATATTACAGTTTAGTCAAAATGCCATAAAAAGGCGATAAGAGGGGAAATGGAATTAAAGAATATAATATTAAGACCTTTGCGCCGTAAGTCATATCGTCGCCGTCATCACTCACACAATGGGAATGCGATAGAAATGAAATGTAGACATCTTAATCAATACCAATTACACCATTTGGTAGACCATTGCGTGATGATTCTATAAGGCGAAATCAAACTTTTTTATAACCTGCTAATTAGATAAAATAATGAGGGAAACACATTTTATGCTTAATTTACAGCTCTGAAAACTTAATTTGATGATTTTAAAAACCATGGGGATTCGGCCTTCGGTGAAGATTGAGGGGACATTTCAATACCGTATACTGTATCTACTAAACAATGAAAAATGAAGCCCTCGTAGAAATTAAGCTCGGAATTCCCTCTATCCAGTGGGTATATAGAGCATTCTGCTTCCCACCTTAGGGTTCTGCATTCTAATCCCTGGTGATGCTTGCTGAAACCCCAATTTTAAACTATTAAAGGCGTAACTTGGTTTTCCACAGATATTTTCTAACGGACTCCTCCATTTCTCTCTCGCTCATTGGAAGTAAAGCATGTCGTGGTCATGAAAATCCTTGACACCGATCTCAATGAACGAGAGCCAAGTAAAATGTGTAATCTTTCGTCTCTTAGGCGCACTGACTAATAAGTAGACTCCGATCCCTTTGAACCTCGTTAAATTCTCGCTGGTTTCGAGAGAGAACCCCGAGGTAATCTTTCAAGGTTGATGGCATCTATTTATTCTCACTCCCGTCTTGTAAATTAAATGCAGCTTTTTGAGAGTTGGTGAGATTTTGCCAGTTTGAATCGAACGCGCGATAAGACTATTGTGGCCTTAAATTTTTCTTTGTTGAACATCAGACTAAAGCCCATTAAGGAATAATCGTTCGCCGCGTGTTTAAATGGCTCCGTTAAACAGGGACCCGGTTTGTCACTCCGTCGGATCGAATCTCCCAGCGGAGACCTCGACGCTTGGGACTCGCAAGGAAGGCAATATGATTACAAAACTGTGGTTGCAATGGATATCTTTGCGAATTAGTGGGAAAATTGGTTTCTTTCTTTTACTTCATGTTCGATTTCTTTCTCTCCAATGATGTCTATTGCATGTACTTCATATACTTTTACTCGTTTTTCTACTGCGTCATTTTTAAATTAATACTTGACAGTTGAATATTTTACGCTCCTTCATTCAATGTCAATGACTTGTGGTAGTTTGTGGTTTTAAATAATTACCATGTCGTCCCAAGTAATGTTCAGCAGAATTAATTAGTGGTAGCAATAAGTATTTTCAATTTCACTCATTAATCCAACAAAACGGTAAATATTGGTGTGTGCCAGGGGGCTGTTCTCAAGGTTTCGCTCTGTGTTCCTCCCTTTATTCTGGTTTATTCGTACTTATATTAATAATTAAGAAGCGGATCTTAGAACGCAAGCCATCCTCCGGCCGGACATCAGGGGTGGGGTGACGCTTTCCCTCAAAATGCGGGGCATTGCCCGTCTTTGCGAAGGCTTATAAATATTTTTAGCGCTTAATTAGTGTTTCAAAGGGCATTTCACCCCACAAACTTGGAAAGTTAGGCATTCACGCACTTGATTTAAAAAATATTTTTTCCTCTAATGATTCTCGCATTACTTGATAGAAGCTTCCTTTTAGTCATTCCTAGAATAAATATATTTCTAGCAGTGAGGATTATAAGTAATTGTGTATAATTTAGTTTTGTCGTCCAAGAAAATCTACAAGAGAATTGTTTATGCGACCGTCTATCTGATGACCTTTCCTTTTTCGTGGATATCCTGATTTGGAATGGCTAATTCTCGAGGACCGTCAGCACATTTACTTCCTGTCATCCTTTTTAAGTATGGAGAGGCATGACTCCTCCTGTGGAATGCCGACATTTTCCCCACGAGTTAGCTGTCGTTACCGTTGTCTCGAATGCAAAATCCTTAGCAGTACAGCAGGCTAGCAGTTATATTTAATATACATAAGGCTCGTAATTATTTAGTACAATTTGTCAATTGCAAGACTGTATGTGAGTAAAACGGGCAGACATTTTAGGTTAAGATTAAGCGAGAATAGAAAGTGCTTCCTTAGAAATAAGCTCAGAGCGTGCCTAATGCACACTAATGAAAGAGACAACTATTGGCTGGAACACATTTTAAGGCCTAAGATCCATGGGGCCGAAAGCATTGCGCGCTAATTGCGTTGGGGGAGCGTTAAAAAAAATGCAGCGAAATATTATTGAAGTCGAAGTATTAACTGTAAAAATTCTGCTTATGTAGTTCAATTATTCCTTCCTTAGCAATCATTTTCCTGCTTCATTGTTTGCCGACCCCGACTCCTTCAACCCTTTCACTTCCTTGAGTAGAACTCCCTCGCACCCATTCCTCTATTCTATTCTCTTTAAATTCACTCATCCTCCCGTGAATGGGAGTGTGTACTTCCATCTTCACCAGCGTGTTATTAAGTGTACTCGACGTCGACTTTAAGACCTTGAAATGCATTGTGCGTTCAATCATGAAGTGTGTAGTACGAAGGGGAATCCATTTACTTTCAAAATATTCCGCCACCTCTCGCCCTTCGCGGTCGAGTTTAACCTTGTGACGTGTATATTCTTCGAGGGGAGAGATCGAGTAGAAGCATTTCAGTACTGGAAGTTAATCTTGTCGTTTCTTATCCTTGCTGCCGCAAACGTCACTGAATGCCATCACGTGTTATGCGGCGGGTTTTCCAAAAGTAAGAAGTGTTTTTGTTGAATATATTTTTACGTGAAAGGACATACCTTAAAACTATTTTGCGACAGAATTTCCGCCGTTGTTGAGGTGCTTGTGTCTGTTTTTATTGTTTGCAATGTTTAAGTCAATAGAAGATCCCACCGACTGTGAAATGCGGTCTCCGATTTCTGAATGCAAGAAAGATCAAACCCGCTGAAATTCGACGGCTGATTGTTGAGATCTAGGGATACACTGCAATGTAGTACAGTAAAAAATAAAATGCATTACAGTACAATGAGTGATTTATTGGTTAGGAATTGGGTAACACAGTTCAACGAAGGCCGTACGAATGTGCATGATGGACCAAGGATACCAAGGATTAGCAGTGGCGACCTTCTGCTGTAAATGAAGATTTTGGTGGCTTTCTTTTGTCTATGGGGATTTTGTCTTGAAAATTGATTAGGATATTCCTGAGAATCGGCGCGTTACGATTTCCTTACTATGCGATGAATATCCCGAAGTTTCAAGGAGGGTCATCATCATTCAAAAGGGACTTTTTCAAAATTTGCGGAGCCGTTCTTCGAAGAGGAAAGAAACAAACTTGGCTCCAGATACGAAAAGTACCTCAAAAACGGCGTAAAGTATGTTGAAAAATAGTATGAGGTGTGCCCTTTCATGTAAAAATAAATAAAATATATATATACTTCATCAGCACAGCAATCAACCCGAAGGTCGGTTTGGTAGGTGAGGGTAGAGCTCGCGCAGTTCTAAGCCCATTGGCGTGTGATATCCTTACGTCAGGGTAGGTTGGCCAGTTCTTTGTACCTACCGCCTGTGAATTCCCACGATGATCTGGTACCCGAAAAATGTTTGGGTGAACCTGAGGGTGCCAAGAGGCGTCATCAGGAATCGAACCCGGGCCCTCCGGTCAGGAGTCCAGCGCCCTATCCACTGGACTACCATAACCCTATTATTTATGAATATATGTTTTTATATATTCACCGTAACGTTACCGCCGGTACGTGAGTCGTAGATCTGCATCGAGTGAAAATGTGGTGAATAGTGGGTGAATCAAAATATGCGAGAATTTTCCGTCTATATCGTTATCTGAATTAGACCGCTTAGTGCTGCCATGAGCCGTCAGGAGGAAGATTTATGCATGATGTAATCAGATACGCGTCTACCCTATTTCGCATTCCAAAGTTTGGAACCGTTGAAGTCCTTATGTAACGTATTAAGCAGTTGTGTGTTGAAATTACCTAAGTAAGAGGAATATGTAAAAAGGCGAATGTTGAGCGCAGGATCTTGCTCTCAATATCCACTTTTAACATATTCTTTTATAATTATCATTTCTTATTTTGTATTGGTTGCAAATTACTCAGGCTGAGTTGATGTGGGCACAAGTACACTTCTGACGATGATGCCGCTAATCCGCATATCCTACCCCAATAGTGGTCTTATTGGTGGTAGGATAATGAGGTGTTTTTTTTAATTCCAGGGTAGCTATGATGTTTCTACGGCCTCAGTTTTTATTGCAGAGCTTTGGACCGAAAGCATTCAATCAGAAAATCCGCTACGTACCGCACACTTTTGCGAATAAATTGAACTGTGATTTTATATTTTCTTTGATGCTTTGCCGATTTAATAATTGTTTGAAATGGGCCGTAAATCTCTCGTGAAGTCCAGTATAAATTAGTAATAATCAATCAGTCACAGTAATCAAATCATAGGTCGGTTTTGTAGGTGAGGCTAGAGCTCACCCAGCACTAAGCCCAACGGCATGTGAAATTCACATATCAGGGTAGGGCGGCGCTCTAACCACTGGACTACCCCTTTGTTGCCCTCAAATAACATCTATTGCTTGGATATAACATGTCTGAATAATAATTATAATGGTGGTGAAGAATAACAACCTGCAGTGTAGATACATTGCGTAAAGAAAGCTACAAATAGAATTAGCGTAATGATTGCTTGGAATAATGGAATTAATTTAATAGAATAAATAAATATGTATGTTTAATATATATATATATATATATATATATATATATATATATATAT
>LYUA01001157.1:174429-184735 GCA_002093875.1 Calopteryx splendens | reverse complement strand
GTACTGGGTGAGCTCTACCCTCACCTACCAAACCGACCCTCGGGTTGATTACTGTGATTAGATGTATGTAGTTATCTTCTTATACACTATTTTCATGATTGATTTTATCATTACCATAATTGCATGTTCTAATCAATACCGTATTCCCATTTTGCACCTGTTATTTTAGACCTCTCTTATTGGCCATTTAGGGCATTCATTTCATCACTGCTTTCTCCCAGCCACCATGGGGATCCCACCAAACCATGGGAGTGTCTAGTTTTAAAAAAAAATTGCCATTAATTAAAAATTCGCAATTATTTTTGTCATAAATTTGATTTTTTGGCAACTCCCTCATATTTTTAAATTTAATGGCATGGTTACATCATGTGCTTTACAGGGAAACCCCTCTAATTTTTTTAAGTTTTTGCTTAGTTTTTGTACAAAAATACCTCCATAGTTTACCACTGTCCCTGTTATTAAAATTATAATAAATATTATGGCAAATTATAACTTGATTCTCTTAAATTGTGATGCTTGCACTTCAAGTATTAACTGGTTATAATATCTGAAGGGTGGGCCCATCACATTACCTATGCGTTATCAGCATCTGAGTATTTGTACCAAGGTACGTAATATTCCCGAGCTAGTGACAGCTAGTGACTATCTTGTCCAAATATTCTGACTGCACATATTTAGCCATAAACCATCCAACAACCTTAGGGATATCACACACCTGTGTCAAGAATATTGCACAATTGCAAAGCTCAACACACTCACCACTCAAATAGTCTCTCTGCCTGCTTCATGTGCTTCTTAGAGCCTTCCTTCTATTCAGTGTTATGCCATCCAGTCCATAGTCACTGCATTATATTTAAACCAATTTCTGTTTTGCTTGCTTCATCCATATCAGCGAGTATGCACCACATTTCCGGCATTAGGTTATATGAGATTTATAGTTGAAAGAGAATGATACAGATCAGATTTTAATTTACAGCTGACTAATTATACTAATGAATGTGCTAATACATGTGCATATTGGCATATGTTTTTGTCTTTTGCATATTTCTATGCCTATCTTCCTGTTTGATAGATGTTTAGATATATCCATCCAGGGTTGACCCAATGCTTACCTTGTAAGGAAGAGCTTTAATGTGGCCTTATCTGGAAATGGTTCTAGTCTTTCCACAAGTATGCTAATTGATCTTTAGGCTCCCCTACCTCATGGGTAAGGTAAAAGACAACTTTGCATTAGTGCCTTAATTATGATGAAGGTGCTCTAATTAAAACTCGTTAAAATATTCCACCTTAGTCAGTGTCCTTGATGGTGCTGTTGCTACCCTCATTAGTTGGCACCCTGTGGAGCCAATGTCCTTATTATTAGAGTGGATCTGGTTATGCATTGTTGTGTTCTTCTTTTAAATAATCAAAATCGTGTCCACTCAGATCCAGATTTATTCAATGATCACACATGTTTTAACTTCAACACCTTACAATGTACCCCTCAGGTCGAACTGACCATACACTCATTCACCAAAGACAATCGACTTCTCCAATCGATCACACCTCTATAATCGATACAATACATAACAGCATGTATCATAATGTAAAAAAATAATTTAAACTTAATTTTTTAAGATTTTAATATGGTGAAATCCATATTTTAATAGTTTACCATGTGGGTTTGGAATTTAAAATAAAGTAAATCCTTGAATGAACCAATTTGTTGAGGGCTCCAGTTGGGCCAACACACTTGTATGCCGCCAAAAATTGGGATTAATTCATTATTTCAAGCTGTGCCAAACCAGCTTGAAATGCACAAATTCCAAAATGTTACGGTGCATGCATTTACAGCCAAATTAAAAGCAGTTATGGGGCTCTTTCTGAAGTTAGGTGGTTTTAGGAGAGACAAGATTTTACGTATTGATTATTCAGATCTCCCTAGAAGTAGAATGTGGACTTTTATTCAGTTAATTTTATGTCTAAAAAAATCCATTTTATATGCATATTTAATTTGAGGTATCGAAAAAATTGCAGTTAATCTGAGATAATACTTTATATTTGTCTGTATTTCATAATGTAAATGTATTTTTATATTTAATTTTAATTTTTTAAATATAGTTTTCACTGCCCCTTCATTATAACTAAAATATATTTGGTTTTTCACAACAGAGAATAAACAGGAACTTAAGAGCACTTGAAGGTATCTAATAAACGAGGCTGGGTGACTGCACCATGGGCATTGTGGCAGTGAATGTGTTTTAATAAATTACTAAATTTCGTATTAACAAGGATTTACTATTTTTTTAATCCTGAACTGCTTGTGAGTTGTCAAATACTTTTGTGAATTAGATGGAACCCAAAGTGACAAATTTGGAAACACTATAAACTCTGATCTTTCATGAAAATTTAGTAAATATAGTAAATTCATAACTTTCACAAATATGGAGTGAGCTGAATAAGTACAAAATGGTGCTTGACTGCATTCTAGAACTTAATATTAACAAATAAATGTTATTATTTGCAGTTTGATGGCAAGTAATACCAGATACAAAGTGCTTGAGGATGAAACTGATAGTTTGGATGCAGCTACAGTTTTATTGGCAGTCCATGGCATGACATGCCAGTCATGTGTTAGGAGCATTGAAGGCAAAATTCAAGAAGAAAATGGAGTGCACAGTATAAAGGTAAGATGAAACTGAATAATTTGCAGCTTGGTTGCTTTAAGTAGGGTGACTTGGTAATTAGAAATTTGCATACTTGTCACTGACTTTGTACATGATTCTGACAAAATTCCCCATTCAAATCAGTGTTAGTCTATAATTCCATTTCTGTATTAAATTAATATGCTAATTATCTAGTTGCACATTAAATCCCTTGTAGTTCGTGACAGGAATTGGCATTGCATGCTGACGTAAGTAGCCCAGTAGGTAACAAGTTTGCCAGTTAGACTTACATGGTTTTAATCCTTACTTGGGCATGGAGTTTTTTGTCCTGAAATGATGTTTAGGACCTGAGCTCCCAATTAAATCAGGGCTGAGGAAATGGTTTCAGGCCTTATTTTTTCAAAGTTATCCATCATGGAGGAAATGAAAAACTTTGTTAAATCCATTATGATACAATACAGATCTTAACTTTACAACCTAGGTTTCCACACTTAATGTCATCTTCAGGTAAGAAATACAGTATATGTAGCCATATACATAGGTACATATACATAGTCATAGGAGGGGGGAAGGGTTGGTGTTGGGGAGAGGGTGGGAAGGGGCTGGAGGGGAGGTTATTCATTAAGTGTGTTTGGTGGCCCAGTCATGTCTGAGAGAATCGTGGGGGGTTGGGATTGTGAGGGTTGGAATAAGAGCATTAAAAAAGTTCTATTTCTCAAATCATGGTAGAGAAAATTGTTAATAATATACCATAGAGCAGTGTCTACAACATTTTAGACCATGTACACCATGTAAACCCAGTGTATAGCCAAATAATGGAAATTATAGTTCCCTTTCACTACAGTTTGGTAATTGACACCCTTTCTCCTATTTTATTGCTGGGATACTTAGCTTTCGTTTTTCTTATTTTAAGGAATTATAAGAGCACAATTTTCTGTGAATTCTCATATCTCCCCTTTCAATGGCCTGTAGCCTTGATATGATGGTAGGGTGTCCAAATTTACTGCCTTGCTTTATGCTGGTGAATAGATTGAAGGTTTGGAGCCAAATGAAAGATAGTCTACGTAACGTATGTTCTATGAGGTGGCTATAAAGGTGTCCTACTCCATTGGGTTAGACTCACAACTGATGATGTCACATTAGAAACACACTTGAGGAAGGAAACAGGAAAACACCTCAAATATATTCTTGTGATTTATGACTGATGATGAATAAGAGAGAGGCGAAATTTGGCACCTATCAGAGTCAGCCCCCTAAGTAAAAAAAATAGCAATATGCAGAAGAAAACCAGAACTGTTATATTAGGATTTTAAAAAGTCTGGGTTACATAGAAAGCAAAGAAGTTAGTTAATGTCAAACAAAATGTATGGTGCCTCACTGGCTTGGCTGCTCACTAAAGAAGCGCCTGACGATTAGTGAATACAGGATCAGCTTGAGGTTGTTTTGCTTTACACTTTTGGTGAGGAATAAGATTACGGGAGGTCCAAGGTGAAAGAGCGTGATGTTAATGAAGACAAAGGTAGTGCGAGGGGTGGGTTTGAGGGCAAAAGGTTTCAAAGGAAAATGATCAAAGGAGAAGGAAATGAAGAAACAACATCAAGCTGCTCCTGTTGGCACTCCATCGTCAGTGATTTTATTGGTCAGTGGCCAGCCCTGTGATTTACTATGCCTTTTTAGATCTCTTTCTTCTTTTTTTCCTTCACACCAAACCTTTGTTTCTCCCTATTTCACCTTTGATCATCATTGATAACACAATTAACCTTATTTTCTCTGGCCATGTACCTGAGTTCCCATCCAGGATACTACGTAGTAAAATAGAAAAAAATAATTTGACAATGGAAGGCAAATAATGCAGTAGGAATTCATGACATTCCTACTAATTTTCCCATAATTTTAATAATCACAGTAATCAGCCCAAAGGTCGGTTTAGTAGTTGAGGGTCCAATCCAATACTAAACCCAATGGCCTGTATTTCCCAGGATGACCTGGTGCCCGAAAAATTGTACCCAGCTTGGGTGAAGCTGAGGGTGCCAAGAGGCTTCACCCAGAATGGAACCCGGGTCCTCCAGGTTAATAGCTTAGCGCTCTACCCACTGGACTACCACACCCCATTCCCATAGTTTTAGGGAGAAAAAAAATAATTCATGTCTGTTTATTGATAGCATTGAATGAAGGAGGAGTTTCGCCAAATGACGGAAGTCCATATTGATTCCAAACCTTTAAATTAGTCAAGTAGCTGCATGTGAGGGCTGTAGAAGTAAGTTTCATATGACATGCACTAAAATATTGTAAGAATCATCAACAAAAGGATTATAAACTGCTTAGATGAAGAGTAGTTTGAGTTTAGGTAGGTGAGGAGAAAGTGTGATACTGACCTACCAGGAATTGTATCCACTGATTGTGTCTTATATAATGATGATACGTCTTTCTTGCATCATCATGTCAATGTTAATTCCACTGAGGCTACAAGTATGATAAATAATGCCCTAGCACAAGCAAATGGTTGATTTTAAGCTTTATAAATCCAACATATACTCAATCTTTAACCTGTTCTCTTCAGCATGTTGCACCAGTTAATGCAGCTGTTAAACTTCTTGGATTTCACCTTGACCCCAACCTAATTCTTCCCTTACTCTCACCATCAGGAAAAAACTTGCAAGAGCCTTATTTCTGATTAGGAAACTCAAATGATGTGTGACTAATGACTATCTTCTTAGCTCATATCATGCATTCTTTCATTTACATCTTTCTTATGGTATTAGACTCTGGGGGCATGCTTCAGATGTAAATTGAAGATTACACCCTTTTAAATATTAAAGAAATTTTGCAACTGTATCAAACAAGTGCTGACATACATTGTCATGCTACCTGAGCCAGCCATAAACTAAATATACCTCCATGTAGATAAATCTTATAAATATGAAAACATGACAGTCAAGTTCTATAATATGTGCCTAACTCTTCCAACATGCGGAATAACAGGGTATTCCATGCAGCCCTAGAAAAATAGCTTAAATATAAACCCTTGTACTCTTTGGAGGAATATTTTGAAGTCAACTTTCCCACCATTAGATTTTTTCTTAAGCCTAATGTCTAGTATCTCTATGTATTGTGATTTATATTGTCATGTATAAGTGTATTTTGACTTTGATGACATCTATCACAATGTATTTTGTGCAATTAGATTTAATTAAATATTATTATTATTTTTAAAAATGGCAAAATCATTTTTAATAATAATCTACTACCTAGTTTACTTGTGACAAATATAACCAAGGTAATGAGATTCTCAAGGAGGAGGAAGACTTAAGTTAAACATTAAATTAGAAGGGAATAAACTAGAGCAGGTGGAGCAGTTCAGTTCAGGGTCTCATAAAGTTCACAAATTCAGGCCTGACGTGGTGGAAGGAATTCATACTGTATTTACTTTGTTTCGTGAAAAGGTGTTTAGACTTTTGTGGAAAAGTGCTTTGTTTCATTTATCAGTCAGGGTCTCATGTTGATGAATTTGAAGAATGGTGATAGGTTCAATGTCCATTGTGGTAATAATCATGCAATGTACATGTGTTGAGAAAATTTGTGATTGAACCCCGGGTTTTGCTCCATCCTTCTCTCCTTAGAGATGTATCTTTGTTCATATACACTCCAAAATTCCTTTACTACAATGGATCAGTTGACTATAGCTAGTGGTCACTACCCTTGGTAACTACTGGTATAACAAAATTGAGTAAATCATTTAAATATTTTTTATTCATGGAATGAAATTTTATTTTTTAATAGTCCTATATGTATTTAGATATTTCACCCCTATAAAATCAAGCTATTTTGGGGATAATATATGTATAATATGCTGTAAGTGTTTCAATCTATTGCTAGAGTTGAGTTTAATATCAATTTCCTGTTTCCTAAATGAATTAAATGTGATGAAAATCTTGGCTTAGATATTTTGAAATTAAACTGCTACATCTTTGTAATAAAATTATTGAATTAGAGTTTCGAGAATTCATAAATCCTTTTCTGGTTTGAATTATGTGGGAAGTGATAGCATTCTTTGCACAACACTTATTATAAAGTTTTTGCTGAAATATAATGTGTGAAACAGGTTTTTTTTAAGTTTAGAAGCATGTAATTCATCCTTTTCATAAGATTTCAATTTACTTTCTGTTCTAATCATTTTCCAAATGGATTTCAGGTTAGCTTATCTGAGAAAAGTGCCACAGTCAGTTATGATCCATCCATTACAACTCCTGACAAACTGAGAGAAGCCATCGAGAACATGGGATTTGAGGCTTTTTTGCCCTCATCTTCTAATGGGCCATTGGATGTCAGAATCAGCATTGATGGCATGACATGTGTCAGCTGTGTTCGGAGCATTGAAGGACGCCTAATGGAAACAAAGGGTGTGGTGTCAGCATCAGTTTCCTTGGAGGAAAAAATGGCCACAGTTCATTACAATGCATCTGAGACATCACCAGAAGCTCTGTGCATTGTGATTGATAATGCTGGATTTCAAGCATCATTGCATCTGCAGGATCAAAAATCAGATAATTCAAATGAACGGACTACAAAAGATACTTATGTTAAAGTTAAACTGAAGAGGAGGGACAGCTTTTCAGTGAGTTTTTTTATGGTTTTGGAATTGTGTGTAATGTTGAGTGTGTGCCATATTATTATTTTCTATATTGATTACATTTAGTGATATATTCCTGGGCATTGAAATAATAGAATTCAAAGAGAAGGAATTTGGTAATTTGCCTTTCCTCACTGTGAATTAGCATTTTATACTAAAGGTATGATGAGTTATGTGTTAAAAAAATCCATGATTTCTAAAAGAATTCATTTTTAGGAATTCCTTAGATACTTCTAAAATAAGTAATTAGTGATGTTCCTGACTTATTCCTAAAGCTTTAAGCTGTACTTATTGATTGATATTTAATCTTCCTTCATATTTTACTGCTATTAAAATTTAATTTATTTTAGTTGCAGGAATTTGAAAGTATCTACTTCTGGTTAAAGTCATTCTTTTTTAATTGTGATTTAATTTTATGGAATATAGCTGTTTTTGGTGGTAAAATTTGGATCTGACCAAACATTGTAGATAGCTGTTTTTTGGTGGTAAAATTTGGATCTGACCAACAATTGTAGATAGCTGTTTTTTGGTGGTTAAATTTGGATCTGATCAAACATTGTAGATGTTATATTGAATCAGCATAAATGATGATGGTGTAAATTGAGGACTTGCAGTACAAGTTTTTGTCTTATCCCATGTTTGCTTGTTGCTCTATATGTACTTGTAGCTTTTACAAAAATTTCTCTCATCTATTTAATTTACAAAATTCACTCAGTCCTTAAAGTAGTAAAAAAAAGTACAAAGTATAAATTTTAAATCCAGTTTATCTATTTAATCTTTATTTTAATCAGAAAATAAAAAAAAATACTGAAGAAACTATTGTATTGCAATTCATCTGTTTGTGCATTTTAATTTTCCATTTCCTTTCTCTTTAGACTAGTGTTATAATTGAAGACTATGATTCAGTCAGTGGTGATCTAAAGTCGGCATTATCATCTTTAAATGGTGTTTTGGATGTCAGATTGAAATGGAATGATCCTAGCTTTAAAGATGGTGATGCTTCACTAAAGGTGCAGCCTGGCATTCAGGTTTCTCGTGAAAATGTCAGCTCTTGTGTCAGAGCTATCGGATATGCAGCTAGTCTAAGTAATCTAAATGATTTTCCTAATGGTGAGTGTTTAATGTATCTTTTGATCATTTTATGTTGCATGCATTTTTCTCTTGCCAAGTGGCTGAAAGGGGTAGGAGTATCACAACTCCCCTTGAATACTTTTTAAGTTAAGAAATTGTACTCTGTGAGGAAGAATTAAAAATATTGTGAGTAAAATTAATGATTGGTGTTGTAGGTTTTGGTGAAGTATGCTCTATCCCTGTGGGTGATTGGTCTTTAATGATCACCCCCTTATAATTATCCACTCCTATTACTTTTGATGAATGAAAATCGAAAATCTCTGTTAATAAAGCTCAACTTAACTGTTGATTTTAACTTATATTAATACTGAGCTGATTGCAATGTAAAGGCAAGCATTTAAGTTTTATCAAAAAAGTTTATATTTTATGGTGTCTGTATGGCAATTGCCTTTGTCTTAAGATAGGATTCATAATGCCAGTGAGGTGAATGATTTATGATGATGGTTACTGAATTTAGATTTTAAATTTGACACATTGAATTACTATGCCCTTATCTATGTTGTTGTTATGCTGATGTACCTTTTGGTAGTGATCATTATGACATAGACATTTTTAAAACTATAATTAGGTGCTGTAGGAGGTTCTTGTCAGAAATCACCTTTAAGGATGACTGAGGCAAACTCAACATCACAGAATAAGCTTTCCAAATGCTTTTTGCAAGTGAAAGGAATGACATGTGCTTCATGTGTTGCTGCAATTGAAAAACATTGCAAGAAGATTTATGGTAAGTTCATGATACTACTTTTGATATCCAACAGTGACTAGAATTTATTGCAGGTGCTTTATGGCTCTGCTTCACATTTTCTTGATTCACATTTTCTTCCAATTATTTCCTCTGGGCAAGCAATTTCTGAATGGTGAAAACAAGGGGTTTGGACCAGTATTTGTATACTGAGAAATATCTAGATTTCTTGCCTTTCATACTGGGGCCTAATTTTTTTCCCTGCATAGCAACCCTTGAAATCCTTTATAATGTCAATTAATGGCAGGTATTGGAACCCGTGCCAAGGTACCGAGAAATACCAAAGATTCTTGTCTGTCTGATGATGAAGGTATCTATGTACTGGTACCTAGGATTGGTACCCTACATACTGGTACTGAGGTAGTACCGGTTCCTAGTTTTTTTTGCCCTAGGAACCAGCCCCTAGTGGAAACCATACTTTGTTTACCATGTTTTCCAACTACGTAATATCTTTGTACTATTTTCATTTCTTAAAAGTTTAGTAATCTACTACTATGGGCCCTAGAAGTGATTCCCATGATATCTGTCAGAGACATTGTGATGTGTTTTCCAGGTATTCAGGAGGTTTTGGTTGCACTGTTGGCAGCAAAAGCAGAGATCAAATATGATGCTTCTGCTATTACTCCTACTGACATTGCTGCTTCAATTAGTGACCTTGGTTTTCCTGCACAAGTTGTTATTGAGCCTGGTACAGGAGAGGGAGAAGTTGAACTAAGGGTAAGAACGCCAATTTTTCAATCAAAATACCTAGTGATAAATAATAGCAGCAATACAAAATAATGAAATTTGTTGATATTTAATTTAGTGAAAATATTCCTTTTAAAACCTTTGAAAAATAATTGTTTCTCCTTGAAATCTCTGGTGAATGTGTTTCTCACAGCTATCATTGAATTTAAGCCTTTAGAAGGAGTTAAAAATGATTTTTATAAACTTTTTAAATACAACCTATGAATTCCAAGGGACAAAAGATTCAAATTGATTATATTTTGCTGAAATGGGGTCCTACAATCTGATGTGAAATCTCAATTTCATTTACGAATTCAGTAAATAGTCCCAAAAAATGAGCTTTGGATAAAAAACATTTTCTTCTGTGGTTATCCATTAACTTATTAAACTTATGAAACTACCCAGGGAAAAGTGGAAGCAGCTGATAGTAAT
>LYUA01001157.1:133999-149925 GCA_002093875.1 Calopteryx splendens | reverse complement strand
AAAACTCTCAAATTCACGCTGGCACTTTTTGCTAGTACCACCAAATTTCGGTGTCACTAAGAGGGTTCAAATATCAAAATTTAATGAATAAATATGTACCATATCATCCCAGAAGATGATAGTATTCTTAAATTCATCTTGAATTTTTTGGCTTCATAGTGCATGATAAAAAAAATTCAAAATCGTTTGTCTTTGCCATGGGATTGATCATAGACTCAAATTTTCTGCTTTAAATTTAGTGGGATTGTAATTATGAGATTTGAACTATGCACCCTAGATATACACACCCAGTCATAAATGAACAACAAAACAAGCATCAAACATGTATGCACTGTAAAAATAATTATTATACCATGTAGTGGATCCCTGCTTTGTGATGGGTTCACATTATTATAAATTCACCTTGTGAATGAGGTCATCGTTCTCTTCATAATTGGATGCTCACTTTAAAATTAAACATGCTCATGGATATTTTACATCTTACAGATTTTAGTGCTCCCTTAGATTTTTTTCTTGAATTTAATGCCTGTAAACTATAATGTATAACAATCATTTGTAACATTGAGCAGGGTAACTGTTTTGTTATGTATTTGATGTCACCATGTTAACCCATGGAGTTTCGACTAAAGCTGATAGATGGCATATGCTTAAAAAAACTCTGATGTATGTTGCAATATTCAAATATGTGGAGTGACACTCGACGTTGTACTTGGAGCAAGGAAGTGAACTGTCGAGTGGAGCTTGACGTTGTATTGGAAAGGGTTTATGCTGCCATCCCTTAAAGCTATCTAAATGATAAGAGATAACGCAGTGAATGGTGTATTCAGTATCTCCTGTGTTATAACTTTTGCACCCAACGGTTTTTGCTTCACGTAACTGGGTGGGTTGTTATCCAGAGGCATTTGAATAGAATAATGCAGGATCACACATTATCACCATAAGAAGTCAAAATGTGTCCATGTGTCATAATAAGTTATGTATATGTATCTATTAAAATTATTTAACTGGCCACCTAAGTTCTTTCACCTTGAATTTTGGAAGAAAATGTGTGGTTAATAATCCAATTTGCATTTGTATGGCTCAGTAGATCACCCAGAGTGAAATTTTACATTTAAATGTATTATTGGGTTCACTTAATGTTTTCACAGTACAATCGACTCTTTAGAATGGATTATTTTTGTTAAGTGGGAACCTACTCTATTATTAAATTTATTGGTCCCTCTGTTTGACTTGAAAGTGTTGATGCTTGTAATAATTTTTTTAGTGCATTTCTGATCTTCAAGTTGCACATATTCATATATTTTGTCCCTGCTAATGCTACACATTTAGTTTTTCTACTTCACCTTCATATTTTAGCCATGGATGGCATCTGCTGCAATGGCATTGAGTTCTGTATCAGTTGTTGGATCATCTCTTTACCTTAAAATGTAAGTTTAATTTTTTCAGCTTTTTAGATACTTAATATAATGATGATGATTAATTCTCTGGTGTGGCATTTGTTTAACAAAAGATTTTTTCGATTTTCTATTTGAATTTTCATAGGTACCGTAAGCCTACTAAAGCTTCACTTTCAACACCTGAATACCATGCAGCCATGGAAGCACACTGCGCTGCCCTAAATAATGATACAGTATCTGCTGTTTCTCTTCACCGAGGAATAGACGATGATGATGACTTTAGGCCTGGTGTGTCTGCTAGGGTTTCTAATGGAAGTACTCTAAGCAGGTAAAAATAGTGAACCTTCTCTAGTACGTGTATGAATTTTCCTCCACCCTCTCAACAGTATTTACCTACAGTAGAAGGTTAAAAAACAAAATTACTGATCATATTTAAATGAAATTGATGTCATAAATTTCATTGCTATAAATTCAGACTAATTTATCATACTGCTCTGTATTATATGAAAACTATATTTTTTTATTTGATAAGTGAATATTGGGGCTTCAAATTTAAATAGTGTTATTACATTTTATCTTATAGTATATCTTGTAAAAAGGATTTATATTTTAGTATAAAAAACATGCTACATATGCTATTGGTTGATGCAGAGTGTTAACTTTCTAATTGCTAAGTTATAGAAAGTTATTTTTTACTGATGCATTTTTTTATCCCTTGATCAAAAAATTCCATTTTATATCAGTTCAAATCAAGTGTGAAATAGTAATATTGCATTCTGCAAAAGGAAACAATAAATATTAATGACTCCTCTCTGTAAGAACAGATCCTTAAAAATGGATTCATTGAGAGGACAGAAAGTGCAGATCTTTCTCAGAGCAGATATTCAATCTAAAGTCCATCCATCAAAGGCTACTGAACTATAAAAACAGTTTTAAGATATGTAGATTTTAGAAAACCATTTGACTCCATTTATAGGGGAACCATATGCAAAAGAATCCATGAGTTTGGTTTTAAATCTAAATTAGCAAATCTAATCCTTGTTGCTCTTAGAGATGCCATCTCAAAAGTAAAATTCATGGGTGAAATATCAAAAATTTTCAATTGTGCCTTGAAAAAATATTGAGAATTTGGATTGAGAAATTGAATGAGAGAATTAAATGTAGTATAATTTACCCATAATATTTTTTCCCAGATTTTTTTAAAATTTCATGTCCAGTTGAGAATATGTATTTTTTTCTAAGAAAAATTCTGACTGATGCTTTATTAGATATCTTTATTGATTTGTAATGTGAATTCATTGGTGAATTTATCTTTAGAGTGTATATTACCTTTTTTGAAATCAAGAATAATATTAGTTGTGCACAAAGCTAATATATTGATTAAACTATTCATATTCAACATTGATGTTCATATATCATACAAGATATTTATTATTACTAATTATTTATGTTAAAAGCTATTATTTAGCTGGGAGCAATTTTTTTAAATGTAGTAACTTGGGTCTTCTAACAATTTTCAATCCTGTGAATCTAATTTATTCAAAACATCTTATTAAGTTGGTGGTACTGGCCATTACTTGGTGGAAACGATTCATCATAAAAGGCAAAAACTTGATTTTTCCACAAATTTCTGGAAAAATCAAGTTTGTTTGTTTTTTATGATCGTATTAAGTTATTTAATAGTACAGAATAGCAGTATGGATAGCATGAATATGAAAAAATCAGTCATTTTCCCACATAGTTAGCAAAAATATGTTGGAAGACGGTAAATTATGTAATGTGGAATTTTTCGACATAAAAGTACAGTTGTGACAAAAGGTTGGGCTATGTCCCTTACATAAGATGGAAAATGCATTAAAAGTCTGATAATTGTTTATTTATGTAACATTTGGGAGAAAGACTAGTAGAATATGCAACCTGTTTATGACAAGCTACCCATTTTATTCTCTAGCATTATAGGAAGGGATTAATGAGAGGTGAATGAGGAATTACAGTAATGCAATTTTTCATCTGGAAAACTCTATTTCTGGTGATTTAGAGACAGAATCCTGATTTTATACATTGGAGAGACATTGCATGACTTCATCTTAGGAATACAATTTGTCTATTCATAGGAATGTAATACAAAAATGAAAACCACAAAATATGAAAAATCATCATATTATTATGAAATAAACACAATTGTTTAATTTGCATGAGCATTAAATAATGTATCTTATCATTGAATATTTGTGAGCGGCAGTGAGTATTTGCTGTTGGTTTTCTGCTCATCCTGTCAGTTTCTTTTCAATTAAAAGGTTAAATTGTATGACTTCATCTTCAGCTAATGGATATTGCTTAAAAGGTAGGATTAATAATAAAAGCATTTGCTTAAAACTTTAAATCCTTTTTAAAATAATTGGGTACTTATTGAAAAATAGAGGAATAAGATTGGAATTTTGTAAATTTATCTTTGATAAAAAGTTGCAAAAGGATAAAGCTCCCTTTTCTAAAAAATATTTATTATCAGAGTTGATGAGAAAATGAGATTATCAAAGGCCTTATATTTATTTACAATTCAATTAATGATTTCTTCTCTTGAAGGAAAAAATATTTATTTCATACCATAATCTTAATTTTGTAATCCTTTTCTTGCAGGAAGCTTGAAAGGGTATGTTTGCTTACTCTTGTTGTTTTTGTCCTACAGAATTGCCCTTTTCACTTCCTTTTTCCAGGCTTGGGCACTTATTTTGACTATGTAATTTGTCATGTGTGCATTTCTGACTACCTCATAAATGGCTTTATGCAGTATGTATATCTTTTCACTGTCACATATTTTTGTCATAATATTATCATAGATTGAAATTTCTTACCCACCAGACTGGATCCAGTTAGTTCAACAATGAAAGTGTGACAACTTTGGGGACTGTCTGGGCTTGTGATGAGTAAGTGTTCCGAACTCCCATTGGCTATCCTAGCGCATCGAATAATGCCATCAGTACCAGCATGCTTCCAGTACACACCGTGTGTTGCCTTGGAGTATTTATTAACTCGTGATTTTTATGTGTCAGTGTTTCAGTTTACCACATAATGACTGCAAGGAGTTAAATAAGGAACAATTACACAATTTTATCTTTCTCAAGGACTATAATTCCACAGCACAACCTTTTATATCCTGCATTTTCATTCAAGTGCACTCCTTATACCTAATATGTTATTCTTAAAATTAACTCCTGCAAAATCTAGTTTGATGTTTGGTGTTGGGTGTTTTTTGCATGAAGTGTGGTTTGGATACATTTTGGTTTACCTGTGTTGTGAGCATTTCTTTGAAATGTGCATGTCTACCTATTGTTAGCATTAGAGTAGATTTTTTTGGCAATATCATAATTTCAAATGCCATTTTCTATTATTATTATCTACAGGTCTATGTGTATTAATTAAATATGTGGCATTGATGTCAATAAATACAAAATATATTTTTATTATGAGTTCCATTAAATAGAAATGTCAGTTTCATTGAAAAATAAGAAATCTGTATAACTTCATGTTATACTTCCAAACACTAAATAGTTGTAAACATATATGCATTCTTGATATATAAACTTCTTATAAATAGTCATGTCTGTCCTTCAGTTTTCATTATAACATGGAGAGCATGGATTGCATCTTGTTGATTTGTGTGTACTGTCAAAATTCTATGGATCTTGTGTTAACATAAGGGTATTTTCTCTACAGCCTGCTCTTTTGTGATATAATCAGTGAGTTTTTTTCAATGCCATTTTATTTTTCATCCTACCCTCATTACTTATAGTATTATTGGTATGTAGTTCTTTTCTATGTTACTGACCATTTTCCATAACATGGATATGTTGTATTGCAATGATTCATTGTTGAGTGCAGCATGTAATAAAAGTACAATGCTTTGGTGGGAGGTTTTGTAGCATGCAATGTTGTTTTTGTATAAATAATCCAAATTTTACTATATTCCTGGCTAACTCAGCCATCTCAGGAAAATATGGTGATATTTTTTCTAATATGATGTTTCAATCCAGTGCTATACATTTTCTTAGTTTTGGTACTAGTATCTTAAGATCTCTTTTTGTTGAGCAATTTTCCATTCTATAGTTCTGTTTTGACAACAAAAAAATTGAGTAATGTGTAGAAAACTTGATATCCAATGGTGGAGCGTAAAACCATTGGGTCCATAGTCAAAATGTTTTATTGGATCCCTTAAAATTAATCCATCCAATTTAAGTAAATTTGATGAGAAATATGTAAAAATTATCTATCAATTAACTGGGGCATCAATTTATTTCTGTTTGGATATTTAATTGGTGGATGCTCTCATATTCAATGCAAAAAATGTATACTGATTTAATAATAACTAACTGACGAGGATAGTGTATTTCTATAGAATGACAGTGAATTTGAGAAACCGTATGAGAGGAGAAAGGGGGTTAAGTGCTGTTTAAGGAAAATGAATATCGTTATTAAATCACAATTCAGAAGTCTACACAGTGCTGTTACTGATTGTAGACTGACCATATATAATGCCACACCTGAAGGCATGATAAAAGTCAGGGAAAGTATGTTAATACTGGTGGAAGGAGAGGCTACAAGAATTGTAGAGTTACTTGGAAAGTGCTAGAATTTTGCTTGATTAAGAAAATGACTTATAATATGAATGCAGTACTTTCTGAAGGACCTATAATCAGCTTCTCAAAATTTTTAAATTCTCTCAAGTTCTCAAAATTTTTAAATTGTATGGGGGTAGATATATGAACCGGTGTAATAGAACATTAAAGTGGAGAAATTGAAAACTTGTTTCCGACAAGGGGTGTTTGGTTACTGGATCTCAGATTTCAATAAAAAGTTGGCAGGAAGATGGTATTTAAAATTTGATTCATGAATCATCCTACTTTTGGGTTTTTATAACTAATAGTTTAATCAAAAGAGGCCTTATAATATTTACAATCTGAATAACTACCTTTCAGGTAAAAATAAACTAGCAGTAACTTTAGGGAAGTCACCCACTGAAGTGCATACAGATGTGAAAAAATTCACAATGGAAAAAACCATTTGCCTGAACTGGATCCCTCGATTTCCGGCCAAGTGCTTTAGCCAGTTAAGCTACTCGGGCATCGTCTTACACTGTGAATTTTTGAGAGCTTTAAATGGAACAAGATGTTCTTGCAAGTTATCGTAGCTTAACTGGCTAAAGCATTTGGCCTCAAATTCAAAAGAATTCATTGCCTAGTGTATGCCTCTTGAAAAGTGCTGAGGGAGTGACAACCAATAATATGAATTTGGGTGATCCTCCCAATCTCTGGTACACCACCTCAGCGTAGTTGTTGGTCAACAACATTATATGTTAGTTGATATGAAATTAATAATTTTAAATTAAATAAAATAGCTGAAGTAGTTTTTTTGTGATAATTTTATGTCAAGACATATTTCAATACAAATTTACTATATTTGTGGGATGGATCTTTGCTTATAAAATTATCAACTTTTCAATTTTATTGAACTTTAACTATCAATAGTTTTTAACAAAGCATAATTATAATGAAGTTTTGCTATGTTGCACAACAAAAATACTGAACAATCAAGGAGTATCAAAGAGCTGCAATCAATATGATACATGTATTTAGAACCGTAGCAAAAAGGTTGAGCTCTGAAATAAACCTAAAAATGTTAACACTTTTATGTGATATTGAGTTTGCAAATATTTTTAGTGATATGATTCTATTAAATTCACAGATATTTAAGCATATATAGTTAATATAAAGGTAGGCAGATATATTCAAGATATAGGCAGGCATATTTTTATGAATTAAATAAATCTTCACATTTAATAAAACTGTAATTAACCTGATGGTTGGTTCAATAGGGAAGGGTAGAGCTCAGCTAATACTAAGCCCAACGATTTGAGAAATTAACACATCAGTGTTGGAGCATCACTGGGGACTTCTGGTTAGAATCCCAGCAATCTACCTACACCCCTGCATTTTGTTATAATTTACATAAATATTTCAATTGAAAATATAAAATGAACATATATTAATAATCCAGAAAACATTTCTGAAGAATAGAATCTTCATGTGGTTATCAGTGGGGGCAGAGCACTGGGTTTCTGACCATAAAGTTGGTTCTGGGTGATGCCTCTGACCACCCTCAGATTTACTTCACTGTTCTTTTCTGGCTACCAGATCTTTATGGGAAACTGCAGGCAGTACAGAGAAAGAAACTAACTTCCCTTCTGTGGTGTGTGAAATTCACTTACTATAGGGCTTGGTAGTATAAGGTTAGCTCTCACATATCATACCAATCTTCAGACAGACTTCACGTTCAACATTCCTAACATTCTTGTTAAGGTTTCATTTTGAAAGGCGTTATGATAAACCTGAACATAGTCCCTTTTTTCTGTAATGAATTCTAATGCAACTCCTCAATGAAGTTTCTTGAGACAATTCAGACCATTTTAGGTGTATCATGTTTTGCATGATTAATCCTGTAAATATGCATATTGCTATTTGCATATAGGTTTTCTATATTAAAGTGCCTATATCAGATGTGGCATCTTTGACAAAATATGTGCATGTGATTGGTTCTCAGATTTCCATTTTGATTGCTGAAATTGCTCAGATGTTGGGTGATCCTCCCAATTGCATTTTCTGCGCTTGATGACATTTTCACCAGCTATTTTGACCTGAAGATGCTAGCAGGATGGCTGGAGAAACTGTTGTCAAAAGCAGACAGTGCAATGTGGAGGGAGACAACCCAAAAGCAGAGCAGCTTCTACATGCATAGTAGTAGTTTGAGAACCTTGACATATTTTTTGTACATCAATGTTAACATGATTAAATTTTGACTTTGACAAAAAGGAAATTTTTATGTTAAAAAATAACTTAGGCAAAATTTTCAGTGCAAAACAATGCTCTGGCACTTAGAAACCTAAAGCTTTCAGAGAAAAAACCAATTAGCTATATGTGTACACGGAAGTACTTGGTTTCCAACTCTTCATAAAGATTAGACACTGGAATGAGCAAACTTTCTATAAAGTAAAAGAAAATTAAATTGTTGCTCAAAATTTTGAAGAACTTACATCAGAAATAAGTTATTACTTCCAAAGTTGTAACCAATGAAATATTTCTCAAATATTGTTGTTGGCAACAAACATATCTCTAAATCCTCCAATGGATATGGGATGAAAGTCCATGTAGCAGTCATTTTCTTTATTACATAACTATTTTGTTTGTATATGTATGTATATATTTTCCTGAAAATGCTGCACATCTTTTCCTAAGAATGCTGGTTTTCTCTGTAATACCTACTTTCAACTTAAATGCACAGATTATCCTGTTTTGAAGGTGCTTCTATGTTTCACTTACCTTTGAATTCTATTTTCCAAAAGCATGTTATTGTCTCATTTTTTTGGAAAAAATTAAAATTTTAAATTCTGATCATTCCTAAGTAAAAATAATTGTATAATAACAGCTTAATATACAAGGGAAATACATCTTTCCTGTCTTAGTGATAATGGTTCTGGTATCATCTTTATTATATTGTCACAACAAAGGAAAACTTTGGGACATGTACAATAACAATACAAATGGAGGTATGCCATTTATGTATATAATGTCCTCTTAAAATGCTTTTTCTCTGCTGCTCAGTTGTATTTTCTGTGTGCTATCCTAGCATTAAACATTGATAATAATATATGGAAATTGTTTACTCAATAGTATGCTTGCATTTGGTTCCTACCGCTTTAACTCTGCATGATAAATTTAAACTGCATTAATACCATAGCATAAAACACTAAATGTTGCAATAACAGTTGCTTGCAATATAATTTAGAGCCCTATACTTATGTTTTTCAAAAATCTTTATATCTTGTGATTAGGAACAACGTGTGACAATTTAGTGTAACTATTATGTGTAAACATTTACAATTCTAATCCTAGAAAAAAACCAGACCCTGTCCGACAATTATTGCTTTTGTTGCTTGATTAATTTGTTGATTCATTCTATTTATTTTTTCTGACCATGCTCTGTGCTTAAGCAATGTATTATAGCTTTAATGTAAAAATTCTTTGGATCCCAACAGCTTTCTGTTGACGCCCTTAGTCTCATCATTGTTCCTGTGCCTGCTGTGAAATTGTCTGAGCTTGCAGCTTCCTGTTGTTTCCCTGCAATGAAAGCCACCATTTTCTTTTCACCCTCTGTAACTCCATTCTCTTGCACAGCCTGAAGCGAAGCAGATGTCTTGCTGAATGAGACCATGTCTCCTTTTTGGAAACTTTCAGGTTCCCTGGTGGATGTGACTCTTCCAGCGCAGGCGGAAAGAGGGCTGGACTGGAGTCTGCACCACTGCTCACATTCGATGAGGAGACCTCTTCCACTCCTCCTTTAAAAGACTACCATCCCCTTTCTTCCTCCGACTCCTCCACCTTCTCACTTGAATGACCCCCTCAGAATTCACCACCAATATTTTTCATCCATTAGCTAAAGAACATCTTACCTCTTTTAAGGTATGAGATTTGGCATCACAGCTATCGGCCATTGTCTCTTCTTTGGGTGAATAATTATATTAAAATCATGGCTAATGAATATGTCTGACATGCTTTTCTCCTTTCAAGGAACAAACCTACTGCCCGTTTGCTTTTGTTACTAAGGAAGCAGAGAGTAAAGCTATAGCAAACCCCCAGCTATTAATTTAATTTTATAGAATGCATTTTGACAAATATCTCATAATCAATAAGCCAGACTATCCCAGCTAATAAGCCATAATATCACCAGTTTACTTAATAGGAATTAGAAATTATTTTCATCAGCATGTAATTCCCACTTAAATGAAATTTCTTTCATGTTGTTGGTTATTTCCATGACGTGCTGCCTAGGTTTTCTATTGTTGAACTTTTAATTTATTCAGTGTGTGTATAGGGCACATCAATCATGGCTGATTAACATATTTTCCCCAATTAGAAATGAAAGCATAGGTGTAGTACATTCAATATTTTCTATTGTAAAGCTAAGTTCTAGATAGCTAATTTTATAGTCCAGAAACTTCATATTCTCCTGGCTTTCCATGTTCATCTCTTTAACATGCATTAAAAATGTCTTAAAATCTTAGTTATGTGCACTATTCACTAAATTATTCTGCAACTCTATGTATAGAACCAAAGGATGGTTCAATGGATTCTAAATACATCAGGTAATGGGCCTGGCTAAGAATTAAAGTATGTGCAACAGTTGATTATACAATAGGTACCCCATATGCATGATACACAGTGGTTAATCAAGTGGTGAGATAATTAAAATCTTTATTCATTTCAATTGCACTTCAATCTTATGTTTTATAGAGATGTTGCCTTGTGTTTTATTACAAAAATAAAATTTGCTGAAGTGACGTCAATTGTATGACATCACAATGTGCTAAATTGGTAAACATTAATTTTATCTAAAGTTTTCCCCCTTGATGGTGAGACAGGTATAATAAAAAAGAATCTTTACATTGTGTTAAAAATATTATATGTGAAAGGTCTAAAAAAGTGTAAATTAAGTAAATAAGCTTCTTGGAGTGATGGTAAACTTCCATGTACTGGTATTTTCCATGATTTGGGGAAAGTATTTGTAATAATGCAGTGGGTTTTGTTTCTGGAAATTTTTAAGGAAAATTTAACTGACAGGGAATGGAGATACTTGATAAGAAACACTAGGACTGATACTATTATTATATTAATACAGTAGTAAGGAGAACTACAAAACTTAAAAAAAGAGAGAAGAAAGATGGGGTCTCTCTTTCTGTGCAGTACACAATCAAAGTGGCATTACAAAAAAATAGTAGCAAATGAGGATACTGGTTTTTAAGGTCTCACTTATTCAGTTAAATACATAGGTACATGGATTTTTAAGTCTCTGAAAAATAGCAGAACTCCAAAAAACATTAGTTTTTTTGAGTTCTTTGGAGTATTAGAACATACATTAGTTATTATATTAAATAACATGTGCAAATTGTATAATGCCAGGAAAGTAAAAGTAATGAAGGTATCTAAAACATTAGGCATGTTAAATATAAATGTCAAGAATACATACCTATGTGCAATAGCTCATTGATGGTTTCATGTGGAGTCAGAAAGTATGCTTTTTATCACCAAGACAGCATACCTTTGTAATTAAAATCTGAAATAGGTATGGAAAACGTAGCCTTTACAAAGATAATTCTTTTAGCAAGTAAAATTAACATTAAATCGACAAAGAGGGTGATAAAATGCCATTAGATTATTGAAGAGAAGATATTTAGATGTAGGACAATAGTTTTGTCTAATTGAAAGGGTTGAATGAATTGGTTTATAACAAGTCCTAACTGGCTGCTATTTAGTGCTAGCAAATGCCTTATCAAAATTAAGGAGACAAATAACGTAGTGGTAGTTAACTGTGGAGTTTTGGCTGGATTTTTGTCAGTACTTAATATGTATATCTGGCAGAACTGTGACTTAAAGAGAAAGAGCTGGATCATTATGGGCATAAATGCTTGGTTTCATGTATCTCAGAGACTAATAAAATGAGAGGTCTCCCTCACCTTGTGAAGTCACTCTTTTAGTTGATTTTGAATGGTGGCCATTAAAAAAATGAACAAAACTTGTAAGTTACTTCTGTAATAAGGAGATGATTACATGAAAATGGCATGAAGATGACTGAATTAAGCATTATTTTTACCATTTTAAATAAATATTTATGTTAAGAGAACAGTGACATTAGATGGACTCTGAATAGTGAAAGTGAAATTTATATGTAAACATGTGAAAAACTAAGGATGGGTTGATTCTTGTTCTCGATTCTAACAGGATTCAAAAACTGAAATCTCTAAATTTGATTCTGAAAGAATTGAAAAAACTACAATGGAAAAAAGTTTAGGATTTCCGAAACAAAGAAATATTGTTGCCTTTCCCAAAAAAGTAGGTAAGAAAAAACTCTGTCCTTGGCATCTTCGATCCTATATAGCTCCCTCCCTTTTCCACTGCAGCTTTGAATTTCATGAAATGCATGCGAATGCACTTGGTTAGAGCAACCAGTGAGTTTTTAAGCTTATGTTTGACATACCATAGGATGAGGTGAGTTGTGACCATATAGTACCAATTTCTGCCACAAGAGGCAGCATTCCTACGTTTATTTCAAAGCACTATGTGAATTATAGGTCCAATCAAGATCATTTAAATCCAACACTGTGGTTTATTTATATTTACCTAGAAATTTTTTAATTCTAATCTAAAATTGTTTAGCAAAAAATAATTTTTTTCTATTTGATCTGGCTCTTTGAAAGCCGGTGCCTGAGATAGATGCATTGTATATGTTGATAGATCAATTATAATTCTGTATTCTCATATTTCTTTTATAGGTATAAAATAAAAATGTCTCTCTACTTATACAACTTCTGAATCAAATCTATTTTTGAGAATTAATGGACTAGGAATCTTAACTGAAAAAAAATGGAATTGACCCATCTCTAGTGATAACTAAATATTCTTTAAGCTGAAATTTAAGAAGTGTAATTAGGACCTCTATTATTAGATTACTTCTGTTTTATGCATGCTGACATTGTGTGGTTATATGAAAATTCAGCGTGGTTCTTGCTTGCAGTCCTTAACTGCTGCACAATGTCAAGAAATGAGTGTCATGTACATTGTTTGTTAGGAATGAAATCATATAGCTATTTCATAGCTAAGCACTTTCAGCATAATTTTCTTATGCATATAAAGATATTTTTGATTCTGTATGTCCAGGTTTTGTTATCTACTTTTATTCATACCAATGAATATCACTAAATCATGATATTTATAGCTATTATAGTATACCTTCCCTGATAAATTGACTATCAGTGTGTCACTAGAAACTATTTTATTAACTTAAGCTGGTCTAAGGTGAGGAGAGGACCGAGTCGTTTTCTCACGGAGGCTATACATCTATGCACATATCAATGTGGATATCCATGAACTAAGGCCATTCAAATATAAGAAGTAGGTAGTACCAATATCTGACGTGGAGTAAAAAATTGGAACATTTTGTCATATGGATTTAAAGGACTCATTTGTAAAAACTAATGTATTAGATGCACAATAGGTATTATGCATTTGTTGTAATTTGTGTGATGTAGAAACAAAGTGACTTAGTGAAACCTAATTTTATTTAGTGCATGAAATGAAATGATGAAAAAATTGTGATCTTTAATAGGCTCATAGTGTTCTTTATATTTTATTCTTCACTTTTGAACATTGTTAGATTTTCAATTATATATTTTTTCACTTTTATAGTATTTAGGGACCTAGCATGTGTGTAATCAATTTCCCATATTTCAGTCTCCAGATGCACCAGCACATGTGATGCAATTTTTGTTAAACGAACTCTAGAAATAGCATGCATGTGCCACAACAACCTATCTAGTTTATTTATTAATTGTAATAACCCAGAAAATTATTAGTCCTACAGCTAATTTCATACTTTTACATGAATTAAATTAACAAATTTATATTTAACACTTATACCCAACATGCCTGCAATACTAAACATTGGTATTCTCAGGATATGAGATTCAAGCTAATTATGCATCATATTAGTTAAATTTATTCTAATATATCAGGTTTTTCGTAAAATAGGTTTTTTTACACTAGAAGAGCAAAGAGAGAAGCCTGTTTAAATTCCTAAATCTATTATGGGATCTATCCCATGTATAATATACTATTGGGAGCAAAATTGAATTGGAATTCAGAGTGTATTTTATAAGTAACATCAAAATTGAAATGGTTAGTTGTCAGCCTCAGGATTTTATTTTCATAGAACAAATTTGTGGGCTTGGAATATCATTCTGCGACACAGTGCCATTTCAATTTTATTCATGGATCAATTGTTTCCACAATTGGTGGCTATCAGAGTAACTACAAATATCAATAGCTTGATATAATTCTGTATAATTTTTTTTAATGGCCTTTCTCCTACTCTTTTCTTCAGAATTTTTGGACGTGGAAAATTTTCTGAGCAAGAATTGGAAGGCCACTTGTTGGGACCATATGAGAATGAAGATCACTTGGATCTTGGTGTGGTTGATTTTAAAAGCAGGACCAAAGGCGGCAAGCATTACAGTCTCCATCAAATGGCACCACTTTGAGATTCAAATGCTACTTGTTGACTACAGTATATGCCATCTTCCAAAAGAAAACTAGTGCATATGAACTGAGGTCCTTGTGTATATATATTTTAATATTATAAAAAAATTGTCTATTGATGTAAACCAAAGCTTTGTAAAAATTGTGACAAGGGCTCAGATATTAATGATTTTAATTTTTTATACATTTCATAAGGTCATGTAGACTTTTTTAAATTAATGTTGGTTCTCTAATTAATGTATAAAATGATTTGTCACTAAATACATTTCTGTAATTTTTATTCAAGTGAATATCCATTTTATAGTTTTTAACCATGCAAATGTGGGTCCAGCAACTATAATTTAAAATGGATGTGAAATGAGGACACTGACAATAAAGGATATAATAATAACTGGTGGCAGTAATTAATGGAGACAAAAGAAAAGTTTTGTTGAGATTTTAAGGAGTAAGTGGTGGAGTAATAAAAAAATTCTTGATCAAGTTACCCCATCCACCAATGGATAGGGTAACTTGATCAAGAAATTTTGTATAGGGTACGAAAAGTAAGTGCCCATGTTACTATAATGGTCACAGAAACTATGTTGTATGAGTTTTTTATACTTTTACTGTTCAGGAAAAGGAGCAGTTCATAGTTCAAAAGGGTGATCCATCTATTTTGGATGGATTGGCACAGCTGTTATTGTTAGCATTTGGGAGGTTGAATTGTACTCTCAGAATATCTTATCCTTCTCCCTTTTCTTTACAGTGTTGTGACTGGAAAGGGTGTTTGTAGGGAGCATAAATGGGCAATTTAAAGCCTCGTTTTCATGCATCAGGGTTTGTAATACCACAGATAGATGGGAAACTCCTATAGACTGCATGGCAGTCCACAGAGTTGCCCTTTCTTTCATTTTTCAGCTTAGCTGATGCAGCAGCAAGAAAAAACAGACAATATCGTATCTGTTGCAATGTGGTTCAGTTTAAGGAACAATTCTATGCTCTGGTTTGATAAAAAGAGATTTAGTTTTCAGCTCCAATTCAGGAATGGTCATACACACACAAAGATTTAGTAACTCGAGCAAACTATCTACATTGAGGAACAGGGACAATAAAAGCAATATGTGGGTAGTATGTCTTAATAATGAATACTTCTACTACATACAGGACTTGTATAGGAAGAAATCATGAAAACCTCTCTCATGTCAGCCATTGTAAGTCATATAACAGAAAAAGATCTTTGCATATTTTGTGCAATGCCATAATTCAAAAATAAATTTGTAAAAGTAATAAAGGAAATTTGGTTACTGTTAGTTTTGCATTGTATGCATGTCAGCGGATCATAGAAAATATTAACAGCAATTTAATTAGTACCATGGCATTAGTTTATTATGCTTCAATTTATTTCTACTGG